>MQRK01240833.1:1909-19837 GCA_001938485.1 Girardia tigrina | reverse complement strand
CTGAATTCTATTTTCCCAATTCTCTTATAATAATTGAGTCATTTATTTTTTCTTTAGGAATTATGTACATTTTCGTTATTTTAACAGTATTTAATTTTTTTATTCTATTTTTTAATGACTTAAATTACTGCCAAAATAAAATTATATACAAGCTAATCACTAAAGCTAGAAATTCAATGTTCTATACATTCTTCTGAATATAAGGGAAATCTGTTTTCGGGGGATGTCCCCCGGGGGGGTGTCTCATAAAAAGGGAAAAGAGGGGGGAGGGGTCAAAATATACTTATTTTTTATAGGACGTCCTTAATGGATGCTCCGTTATTAGTATTTCAGCATTTTTAGTCTTTCAAAATTATTATTTATCAAAGTCGATTATTAAATTTCTTTACCAGACATTTAATGTTTTTTGTTATCAATATTTTTTATAGTTAACAATGTCCTGGAATTTCTTGGCATGGCTATAATAGCAGTGCATATTTTTATAATCCTGTTTTGCAGTAGTTTCTAAAATCAGTTCTGATTCATGACCAGCATTTCCGAATGATTGGTGACCCTAGTCCTGATATCTCTTCAGATTCGAAAAGAATACCTCAATGGCGTTTATTGGGGCAAGTTAACCATTATAGGAATAGGTGCAGTTATCACGTGGATACGGGAATTGACCTGGATTAGGGAATGAGGTGTTCTATGTAACATGTCCAACAATTCATTGGTACTTAATGAAATCCAAGGTACAATTTTATACCTTAAATGACAGTGGTCCTCCTTTGTCGATGGCCGTAAAAAGCGAAATATTTTTCCTTTTGTTTGTGAGTACCACAATACTAGCTGGTTAACCTCTTTGATCTATCTATTTTTCTTATGCTCCAAAGGTCGAAACCGATTTTATCAATCTAGATGCATTGATTTATCCACCAAGCCTCTTATAGATCGTCAGGTGTATTCAATTTAGATGCCCTTCATCCGATTAAAGTTTCTTTCTTGAACTGAATATCTAAATTTCTGAATGAACAATTAACTACAGTATAGAAAGTCAGCGGCTGTGGCGTCTGATACATAAATTCATTTATTTTGTTGGAAAATTGGTTTTGCTTGGAAAATGTTGATTGTGGGTATCCCCAATAAATTCTTATAATAATTCACCAATTTCCTCAAGAATAATATCTTTATTATACTTTAAATACTTAAAAAAACTCATGTTAAATATTTTTATTCATTAAAATAGAACAATCAGTGATACCATCTGTCAATTTTTAAAATTTCACGCATGTACGGAATGCTATACCCCCATCCAACGGAAATCAAATAATGTCTCCCCCGATTACCCCATCAACTATAAATGAAGACATTTTTACATAAAACAGAGAATGTTATTAAAAAATTAAATTATATTCTCCAAAGACTTCAGCAACCATATCATCAATATAGTATTTTGGAAATTACGCTGAGGAGAAATTATGTTATATATCAAAGGATAGGTGTACAATGGTTGTTAATGTAGAGTTATGGAAGGAATGTCACTGTCTTGGAAATCGTTTCCTGTACTATTTTGATTTCCTGTGCTTTATTCTGTGTCAGTATTTTCATTTCTTCATGCTCGACATATTCTTTCTTCTAGCAGCAATCAAAGCCACTTTCTTTTGATATTCTTTAATTATCGCTGTGGCAGCCTTCTTGTCATTTTCCAGACTAATTTTCTTGTCGATAAACTCCTCTGCTTGAAACAATTGTCGATGTTTTTTGCTGCTTTCCATTTCCTCTAACAGGATGTAATAATAATAATTATTCAGCATACTACCCTCATAATAAAATACAATAATACATACAAAACTATATGTAGTACTTTTTGAAGCAAATGGTATCGCCTTCACTCGAATGATAACAACGTGATATCATCCTTGTTTCCGCATTTCTTTCACAATCATTTTTTTATGGCCCTTCATTTTTGCCGTATTTGTTTTGTGGGCTCACAGCAATTGAATTTGCCATTTGAAATCGGCTCTCCATTGAACCATTCGTCGACATGATCCTCTGTCTACCATTCGCCCATCGACGTCATCTTTTCCCCGAAATCATAGTGGTCAATAAAATCCATCTTTGTTCTGATCAATGAGTTTATGTACAAATTTCCAAAAATGAAAAACAACGTGGGGTTTATAAATAGTATAAGTTAGCATAAAATACAGAAGTCATTAGTTTTTTTTCATTCTCATTAAGAAAAAAAAACATTATCAAACATTTATCATTTACACGGTGGATAAAAATAGCGCTATAATCCATTTTTTCCACATTTCCGGCTGTTTTACAAAATTTCTCGAACGGTCTGGCATCAATGAGAACAATAAAATAATAACTTCAATGTACATTAAAATTAACTTAAATATATATTTTTATTCAATCCGTCAAAAAATTATGAGGCAAAGCTTTCAAGTATTCTAAGATCGTATGGTTATGATATTAGTAAACAATTCTCAATTTTTTTCGTCGCTTATTTTATATGCTCTTTTTTGAGATAGGCACAATCTATCAATAAACTTCCAAATCAAATATGTGTACAAGAAAATGAGCAGCTTCTGCTTATTTATTAGTTCGATGTGTCCTAACAAATTTCGATTATATGCAGACCATATGTCTCTTGGGAATAATGGTGACCTTCGTGTTTCATTTACATTGTCCTCAAACCAGTCTAAAATTGGTCGCAACTCTTCTGATGTGTTACTTATGAGGATATCAAACGATCCTAAAATAATTTGTTGCGGTCCGAAATGCAATAATCCCTTACAAAACAAAAACTCAAAAAGCAAACATAATAAAAAGAGAGAAAAATAAAAAACAATAGTATACAATACATATATTTAAGCATACATAACAAAACATAACAAATTGAACCCCCAAATCATTCTTGACCCCTTGCAGTCCGACAAAGCGTCGAAGACACCGAATGAGAGCTAAAAAGGCAACATAAAGAAAATAAACAAAGCTGAATAAAAACCTACCCGATGATGAAAACTGAACAATCGACCTCCACAGCTAGGGCATCGCAAGACGCATATGTGACGGTGACCCGTCAGAACATGGAAAATCCCTGAGAGAAGTTATAAACCTTAAAAGAATAAAAGTTAATTAAAATGAACCCGAAAAATAATAAAGTTTCTTACCGGATTACTCAGTGGGGTTAAGAGGTCATCCGACCATCCCGGAAGAGCTCCCAACGAGTCGAGTCTCTGAGCGAAACCCGTGGAGTCCTAGGACCTTCCCAAGCTGAGATATCACCCCTGAAAGATTCAGAAATTAATTAAGAAAATAAAGAAAATTAATTAATAACTTACGTGAGTCACTCCCACGAAGCGAAGTAGAATCAACCGATGAATAAGCATTATTCATCGGTGACAAAGCCGTCATTGTTTGTTGGCGTAGTTACTAAAAATAGCAGATCAGTCACTAACACACAAACCCAAGTTTCTATAATAAACCAAAATTACCCGAAAAATTTTGGAGGCACACAGACACGGTCGACCAATCAGCACCGAGAGAATCACCTAATTCATTGCTGGCAGAGTTGGATTGGACGAAGAAGAACAACAGGGTGTCTCATTAGTGGTATATAATGAGAGCCATTCCACAGTTGAATCGACCAAAATTTTGCACAACAATTGATACTAATTTTGAGCATAACCGATTCTTGAGCGAATTAACTTTCGACCAAAACACAATCTTGCAGTTGAACCGGATATTTGCAATTCTACCTTGTGGAAATGCAGTAAAAACAGACAAGTGTTCTGCGGCAACAGTTTCGACGCAAACAATTCGAGGAAACCGATTTTGACCAATTGATGAGCAACCCTCCGGAGACCAAATTTATTGTAAATTTTGTTTTATGTTTTCCACTTTATATTTTGTTATTTTGATTAATTTGAATATAATTTTGTTATGCTAATTGTTTTATTATTTATTGCAAACTAATTTTTATTTTTTTGTTGTTGTCGATAAAAGTTTAGGGTAGTTTGGAGAAAAGTCGTCGTCGCCGCCGTTGTCATAATAAATGCCCCGAGACAATCTTGAGTTGAACAACCTGATGGAGGTTGAGGAATGCGATAAAATTCCTGTAATCCTCGATGTAAGGTCAATCCAGTTGATTGACATGCAACAGGCAATCACGTTATGTCCCGATGAACCCGTGCGGTTCCTGAATAATGGAAGACCTACTGATGTAGAACCATAGTAAATCCGATGACTTAGTATATAATGAGAATGCCTAAACTTATAAATCATTGATAATATTCTTAATGATGTCCTTACTAATATATTTTATTTTGTTTATTGACATTTTAACTAATGATTTCGAGGTATTAAATGAGGAGATAGAGTTCAAACTACACGCTTCACCGTGAGAGATTATAAAGAATCCAACCTGTTGTCGATAGTTAAATAAATACAGTTTTACTTGATAAATAATGTATTCAGGGATAAAATGATAATGTTTGCTACATGATGGTAAAGAATTGTATATAATTTATCTAAATATATTTCAGAAATACCCGTAGCGCACAGGGTCGTAGAAGCCCAACAATGCCGCAAGTTCAACGGAACATATCCTTAACAATGTCGCAAGTTGAACCATACACAAACATAACAGTGCCCTAAGTTATGAACATCAACACGACGACTACATTACAGAAAAGCATGAGCGACGCATTCATCGGAGGAGTACACAATTACACCGAATGAAATCATCCCCTATTGATACTGACCCAGGTTGGGGGCCCATAGCCTATCCTACCTTCAATCGAACCCGAAGGCCCCTTGAGCTTGGTACTGCTAGGCAGATGTCAGGCAAGAGAGGAGGCGTCCGACCCTATCACGTAGTAAAGTAATAGAGTATAAAGTTGAAATAAAATCATAACTGGTTGTGGTTGACCCTTAACAATCACTGGGGGCTCTTAAGCTTTTAAAAATGTTATCACTCAAAGGGGTCGTGACAAATTTCTTAAAACTAAAATTATGATTTACTACTATCCTAAAATAATTTGTAGATAAAAAGATAAAAAAATCATGTGGCGATTCTTCTGCTGCCAGATGTCCTGCTCCGATAATTTCTAACCCTATACATACATCAAACACGCACATACACAAGGTGATACACTTCTAATGTTGTTTGCATGTAATAAAAAATTAATAAAAATAAATGGAAATTTTTGAATAACCCCCAAAAGAGGTTTTTATTTGATAAATTTTGTTTTTTATTAATGACTTTTTTTTCAGCATGTCAAAAGACAAGGAAAAATCCGAAACGTTTCAGGAAGAAAAACCAGAAAATCGCAATTTTCTTATCCATACGAAAGTTAGGATCCACATGAATATTATATATTGTCGATTCATACTATACCATATATTCTATTTTCTGACTCCCATACATGCATTATTTGCGAAACTGAATAGAGATGTCAGAAAAATCGTTCCAATTAGTGAAACATGGTGTTCATTGATCAAAATTTAAAGCAGTTCCTTTTTCAATAATAGAAAATATAAAAATAAATAATATTGATAAATAATAAATTATTATGAACTTTATATAACTTTTATGTTTGTACAAACGTTGTTTTTTTTAGTGAGGAATATTTTGAGGTATATTTTGAGTAGTGCTTATATTGTTTTAGGATTGCGTTTCTACCACCCAGATGGAAGATTCATATTTTAAATATTTTAAAACGTCAAATCTAAAATATTTTTAAAATAATTAAAATTTTTTTTGTAATTTATATTATAAATTATTTTTAAATCGAATTGTAAATAAATTATAATTAAAATTTGTTTAAATAATAAGGTTCTTAGAAATAGAATTAAATTTATCAATCAAGAACGATGACTAGCTACGAAAGTTTCATGGAGAATTGTGAAAAGTGACAATTCAAGTTGTGATAGAAATAAATATAAGATAAATATAAATAAATAAATACAAATAAAAAATCCAGTTAGTGTTCTTAATATTCAGTAATGAAAATTTTTGTAATTTAAAATGGAGAATATCATTCCTCTACTTAAATTATTGATATAATTAAATGTTTATGTGACAAATGAAAAATAGCTTTCTCGAAATATTTTATGAGTGTCCGATTCTTTCTTTCGAAAAATCTCAAGTAGCATTTCACGCAACCAGATCGAATCGATTCCCGGAGGCCCCTGGATGAAAAATCGGTTTAATTTTTAATTTCTTTTATAAATTATTACTTTAGATTTTTTTCACAATGAAGAAAAATCGATTCAAATAATGACTTATCACAAGTTCAACCAGAAATGAAAAAAAAGATAATATAATTTATTATTTTTAAGTACTTTTTTGCGTATACAATTTCTGTCGTTGATATTGAATAAGAGGATTTGTAATACAAATAACTGAATCAAACTAAATTGAGTTATTGGTTTCTTTGAGACAAAATAAATTAATCATAAATATTAAAGATTTGTTCGTAATAAAACAAAGAAAAAGAATTACAAGTGAGTCATAAAAGAGTGACTAATGAATATTCGAAATTTCTGCACAAATGTTCTGCCAATTTGAAAAGAAGAGAGTGAACGATGTCGGTAACGTCGCACATTTGCGGCTGTATTTACACAAATTCCACGAATTACCATCCAAAATGAAAACCCTTAATCTTTTTCAAACATTTGCCTGTGGGGTCTTTATTTCGTTGTCGATAATTCACATTTTTGACATAAATTCGACAGACGTTAAAAATCAGGAATTAGTCATTTAAATAACGAATTAATTTTATACTTACTTTCGTTATCTTGCAAATAATTACTGAATACTGTTTCGGATTTATCATTTTTAAATAAGAAAATTATTGGAAAAATAAAAATAATTTAATAAAATTAAATTATTTAATTAGAATAATTATTTTTGAAGAACAATTTCCAACAAGTAACGATTTTGATTGACAGATATTTCAATGGGACTCAATGGGTTTAATGATTCCCAATCCCAAGCAACATATTTCATTTTCAATTGTATATTATACTGGGGGATTTGTCAAGGGCTCTAAATCATTAGTACTTCCATTCTCAGTCCCATTTAATATAAATTAGTATTTTAACCTCATGATATCTTACTTTTATTGTGGTTTTAGGTTTTCAAGTACTTAAGAAGAAAAATAACCGAAAGCCCAATAATTACAGTCACTAGGATTGAATATTGTAAGAGATGTGGGACTGTAACTCTGCTTTCCTGTTATTTTCACTGGCTACACGTCTGTCGAGGCGTTGCCTTTTGGGTGTTCACTTCCTGTCACCGATTATTCATATTCTTCTTCAATGTTATTCACGAATCTTCGATTATCTCCTCGTCTTCTGTTTTCTCCATCCCTATATCTTTGTTGATTGTATCCCGATCCTTGATAGTTATTGTCACCTGTATTTTGCTTTCTTCTTTTGCGATTTAGGTTTGTATAACATTCACTTTCACTGTGACCTCTATCTTGACATCTTTTGCATTCGATGTTTGGACAGTTTCTTCTTACTTGTCCCTGTTGTCAACAATCATAATATTTTCTTGGTTTCCTTTCCGAACAATTTCTTATCATGTGTACTTCTTTTCCTCATCCAAAACACTTGATTGATTTGCTTTTTGTCTTTCACTTGTGTGACCTACTTTATACTGGGGGATTTGTCAAGGGCTCTAAATTATTAGTACTTCCATTCTCAGTTCCATTTAATATAAATTAGTATTTTAACCTCATGATATCTTACTTTTATTGTGGTTTTAGGTTTTCAAGTACTTAAGAAGAAAAATAACCGAAAGCCCAATAATTACAGCCACTAGGACTGAATATTGTAAGAGATGTGTGACTGTAACTCTGCTTTCCTGTTATTTTCACTAGATAGAATAACTAATAAACAGTCTTCATGGATTTAATACAAAACTAAAAAGCATCCAGATGGATCGTGGAAGTGTCCATAAAGTACATAAAATTATCAAATGAAGATTAGTTTCCGATTCCAAACTTAATTATTAATAAATTATTGAAATAACCTAAGCATATTTAAAAAAAACAAAAATATATGATACAGTCAAATGGAAACGCCATGATATACCGTTTATCAGAAATATTTAGAGTAAAAGAAAGAAATGATAGTCGGATTGATGAATGGTGGTATTCGGATCAATGATTTATAAAAATCGTTCATATTAATCAAAATTAATAGAATTATTCTTTGTTCTTTTCAGATATCTGTGTTATAGTCTATCTACATTTTTAAAGAACTCAATGTTCCCAAGTCCTATATTCACGGGTTAATCGTATCAAATTTTAGTACATTCTTGCACTATCCTCTCCTGTATCCCACATGGACAGCAAGTGATCGTAGTGAGAAGTCCATACTGAAATGCCTTTTTGGCATGTCTAACATTCCAGTTATTTGTTATTTGATTGGGCTGTCTAAAATACAAACACAGTCTGATCTCATCTTTGTCTTTCTTCCATACGCACACTGTTAAGAGAACTCACACATTTGACAGAACATTTATTACATTCACAATTTTTATCATCTTTATGATGATCAATATTATTGCTTTCACTAGAATCCATTAATCAATTTTCAATATCTCCCATTATAATTTGAACTAACTTGATAAGACCATTTTATTTAAAAATATTTAATTTAAATTTGATCGGCTAAAATAAAATATTTTTATAGTCATTTTTAAACATTAATTTGATTTTAATTATTTAAAAATTTACAAAAATAAAATCATTAAAATTATTTAAAAGTTACAATAATAAAAACTAAAAATTTGAATATTAAATCTAAATTTAAATAAATTAGTTTCAGATTATAAAAAATTAAATATTGATAATCCATCTGGTTAAGAGAGGCACAATCCCAAATCAACATACAACATTTGAACATGCAAAAACTACACAAAAACATCCACACACCAAATATTCCTCACACATACTATTGGATGTATTCCAATGAGAGACATTATCTGATTATTCTATTCACTTCGCAGTTATTAATTTCTTCCTCTAATTTCTCTTCCAGTGTGTCAATTGTCTTGGTATATTATTTATAGGTCACCTGTAGTTTTTATTATTTGTTACAATAAATTAGGGTAGCCTATATACCAGTCATCTCTCATCGAACTCAAGATTAAGAAAAGACATTGTAAGAGAGTGTTGTTGTTAATTTTTTAATTTTCAGAAATAAGAATTTTGGTTTTTAAAAATTTCGAATTATAATCGAAATTAAAAAAAAAATAATCGAAAATAGAAATAAAAAAAAAGAAAATAAAAAAAGCAAATTTGTTTAAATAACAAATTTAAACTGTTGTAGATTAATAAATTTTGCAAGTTCTTAATTTGTTTTGATTTAGAATGGAAGATAATTCCCAACCTAACAGACATCATTTCAAAATTTTATTTCAATAAAAATTTCTGATTTTTTAAACTAATTTCCGAGAGCATTATTTTCTGTATAAGAAAAATTAGAGGTACTTAAAATACGTCTAATATATATGTTCCCGGAACTTTTCTTATAACAAACCTTTTTACTAAAGATAAATAAAAATTAAAATAATTTTTTAATAAGTTATTATAATTGACTATTAAACTAACACTGAAATAATGAGAGTAGTTAACAACAAAAATTAAATTTTTTATATTCATTCTTTATGCAGACATAACTCTACTTTGCCAACAAAATTTTAATTAAAAAAATATTTTCTTAAAAAAACACAATAAAAATTTTAAAAATTCTGTTGGCTAAGCAGAGTTCCGCCCAAATAAAGCATGGCCATAAAAATTATTTTTTGATTTACTAATTAAACTTTAAATTGGTGTACTGGAATTTATTTGTGTTTCAATTTATTTTTCTGTGTAATATAAACTACTTATAATTTATAATTAGATCTTTTTCAATTAATATTGTCCAGGAACTCCAATGGGACCGTTTTTCCGAATTCCGAGACCTTAAAAAGTTTATTTTGATCAAATTTTCCCATTATCATTTATTGTCATCAAAAATGAGTATGTGTGCCAAGTTTGAAGAAAAGTAATTGAGTAAAAGGACTTCAAAAATAAGTTTCTAAATTCCATGGATATATTAATATATATATCTAAAAAGTAAGCAAATAAAAATAATGGAAAAATAAAAGATCAGTGGAAGCAAGGTTTCGTATTGTTTGAGACATTGATAAAGTTTATACACTTACGATAGTCCAGGTAGAAAAGGGGATCGGTGATTGAGGAGAGATGAGCAATAATTGATTTCGAAACTCAGGAACCTTTGGATTGTTTGATAAAAGAAAAATTAGAATAGAAGTTTTGATCTTGACTTGGATAACTGTGATATAAGAACTGGAATGTTCTGCGACTTCTTGCTGATGAATTATGTGATACACCAACAACAAAATAATAATATAGCAGTAAATTCTTTATTAGAATTGTCGTTCAACAACTCACATTATCGTTAAGAAAATTATTAATTTAATAATTTTAATAGTGATAGCCTATAGCAGTGGTTCTCAACCTTTTTTCATGTAGCGCCCCCTTTTTCTTACTTTTAGAAACGTCAACTTGTCAGCGCCCCTTCTCCAAAAGAAAATTCAAACGAATCTTATTTATATTATCAACTTTAAAAATGAAAACAAAGTGATTATTACAATTTGTAAAAATTTATTTTTCATTTTGTAACTTATACTGCACTTAATGTGAACCCTGGGCCTGAAGTTTTTTTTGGCAAGGTTATCTATATTTGGCTTCAACTGAGTCAATACAAGACGAAGATCTCCTCTGTTTTTAATATCCAAACGATTTCTTTTCTGTTCAACAGATTCATTACAGTGTTAAAACCAGCCTCCACTAGATACGTTGAGGGAAATGCATATGAAACTATAATTTAGGATACAGAGTTGTCATTCTTGATTGTTGTCATAAATTCATCAGTCCCCCATTGCTGAAATTTATTTGACACCTTTCATCGTTCTGTAATTCTAACAACTCCTCCTGTAGTTCAATTTTAACATTAGAAATTTTTTACCTGAAAAGGATCAGTCATCCATGATTCAATCTTCATTGCCATATTATCATGAAAGTGAGCTTCCATATCTTATTTTAATTCCAGCAAATGATTACCAAAGCGTTCAACATCTTTTGGTAATAATTCGTTTATTAAAGAAGAAAGCCCACGAAAATTGAAGAATTCCTTTCTAAGAATGTTCTGATGGAATAAATCAAGCTTCTTGGTGAATGTAACAATGATTCGTTTGCAATCAATAAGTGTTATCATTTTGCCAGGTAAAACACATCATTCTTGATTCTCCTCAACTCATTACAAAAGTCAGAATTATTCTATTATTCAAAGAATTCCAGAATACTGTCAATCAATTCAATTAATCGATATAGACAATTTCCTTTAGAAAGACAACGTACATCAGTTTGCAGCAAAAGCTTATTATTTCCTTCATCATTTTCTCACAAAATTAATGAAAAATTCGATCACTCTTGGAATGACTTTTGATTTTGTTCACAGCTTTTATAACTATGTTTAAAGAATCATACAACTGTGGACTAAGATTTTTAGCAAAACGATGCTGTCTATGAATCACACAATGAATGGTAAAAATATCTGGAACTTCCAGTTTTAAATAGGTTGTAAAACCACAATAACGGTCAGTCATAGATTGTGGCCATCTGTTGCACAATCAATTATGTTCACTAAAGGAATATCATTTTTAATGAAAAATGTTTTCACAGATGAAATACAGTTTCTCCTTTAGTATCACATGTTAGTATTTCAGCAAACAACAGTTCTTCTTTTAAACTAAAATCTTTATCAAAATATCTCACATAGCCAAGTACTAAAGTAGAGTTGTCTGGTAAAGTTGACTCATCAATCTGTAGAGAAAGTTTTTTTGTTTTGAGTTTTTCAAGAAGCTGTAGCTTAACATCATCAGCCATTTCATCAATACGTCTTTGGATAGTACTATTACTCAATTGTAAAACATTTAGAACTTCATTTGGATCCTGATGCATCACTTTTGAAATTACTATTACAATGGATATTTTAATTAATTATAATATTAATAATTAGTGAATTAGATTTTCAAAAACCTAATTTTTCATAAACCCTCAAACAAGGAGATAGGAAAATTGAAGCCAATGTTTTTAAAAACGGTAAGAAATTTATAAATATTAAAATTTGGTTTGGTGGAGTACAGAAGAATTTACATGGTTATTGTTAAAGTTACTCGTCTGACTGATCTACATCATATGATAAAGGAAATAAATAATTGGTCATTAAATCCAAACTTTTCCTCACATTTCCCCCCTAACGCCCTGTCCCTCACAGCGTCCCCTTGAAATTAGAAAACGCTCCTTGGGGGGGGCGATATCGCCCACGTTGAGAACCACTGGCCTATAGCAATATCGATAAATATATATTAAATTTTAATTAGCTATAAAAATAAAATTATTAATAAATATGATATAAATGAAAAATAATAATTTCAATAGCTTTTCCGTTTTAATCCACAATTTACAGTTGGTAGTCACTTGAAGCTAGACCTCCCTGTGGATACTGAGAAACAAAAAAGATAAGTACGGACAAACTAATTTCCGAGAGTATTATTTTATATTCATAAACCTTTAAAAATAAATATAGTGTAATATTAATATGAATAATTTAAAATTTTAATTAAAATTTTACAATCTCCACTTACAATTTCTTAATTTTAGAGTGTAAACATATTAACAACATCAATATGATTTTTCGAACATTTATTAATATCACAAACAGAATTGTCATTACAACAATTATTCAAACCACTTTCACTATTCGATATTTTTCTTGATTAATATATTTTCTGAGTTTCTTCCTAATTTTTTAAAATGAATGAAAAATATTGATTATTATTAATCAATTATGAAGATTCTAATTGGTTAACATTTAATCTAAACATTTCAAAAAGTATCAATACAATTAATATATTGAAATTATTAAATACTTTAAAAATTATATATTACATTCGAAAATTTATTACTTTTAAAAAAAATATTTTAAGTCTTTTTACTTTAAAATTAAATTATTTTCAATTATTAGGAAGCAAAGAAAATACCAATCAGCCATCTGGGTAGGAGAGACACAATCCGAATCAATATACAACATGCAAAATATAAAACAACAAACAATTCAAAACATAATTCATAAAATAATTCTTAAAATTTTACAAATTTAGTTTAACGATTTTAAATTATAAGTTATAATTTATAACGTTCAAAAATTGTAGTGAGCACCAAATCCTAACACCATCTATGCAACTAAACATGTGCTCAATTAATATACACTTCTGTGGTGTACCACATCAATTATGTTTATTGTACAGAGTTTTTGTAAAAAGTAAAGTTTTATTTTTTAATGAAAAAATAATTATTTGATAAGAAAAGTTGATTAATTTATGTAAAAAATGTTTGCTGCATTGCCTTTTCTGACATGGCCAGTATTTTAGACACTTATTTTAGTGATTTAGAAATCGAATTGTGTAATCTTTGTTTATTCGAATCATGAGAGTGATGAACGGCGCGAATTAATTTGACTTGTAAGTCGACATTGTAATTTTGTTAAAAGCAACTAAAATAAAATGTTTTGCTCAATTGCTTTTCCTTTTTTTGATACAATTGGCCATGATTAAATTTAATATTCGAAAAATCATATTTTTTATTTCCTTTGCGGCCGTTTTGTCAGCCGTTGCATTCGCGGAGATTTTCAGTCCGTTTGTGGTGGCGCATCGTTGTCATTCCGACGTCGTTCTCGATCAATTGATGCTCGGATTTGATAGCGGATTTGTCGACCGCGCTATAATTTACAGTTTTCGACACCAGGCTGATTTTTGATCGGTTTCCTGGAGCTCGGAGTCAAAGTCTGGCGTTTCAGTCGAGCCCCGAACCATCATAACTTCTATCTACATATTACAGATAAAAAACTTAGTTAAAGCATTTTTCCAATAACAAACTTGTCACTGTCTATATTTCTATAAATACTTCACTTAAATGCTCTAAATATATATATGAAAGTCAAACTTCACGACTTGAAATCGCCTCAAACACCATTCCTTCTATTGGATGTTGATTGCTGTCAACGGCCTGTAGATCAAAACGATTGGCAAAATGTAGGGCTAAATATTTATTTAATACCAAATCGTTTTCATCGCTGAAGGCACTCTTAATCAGACATTATTCCCAAAATTATTTGCTCGCTTATTCTTTCCATATTCTTTACGTACAACGTGAGATTGAAAACGTCATCTTGTATATTAATTATTTAATTAATAATTTCATTTCATTATACAAACTTTACAAATAATTTTCACAATAATTCTTTGGAAGAGTTAATAAATAATTTAATAATTTTTGAGTTGTTCTATTATGAAAACAAAATGAAGTAATACTGAAATAATGTGATTGGTGATTAACGAGAATAAGATTCTTAAGTTGTCCATGTCCTCTAAGGTTCAAGTTGAATCCAATTGGTTTTGCCATCGGGGATAAATTCACTGTAACTAATGCCAAAACAATGTCTTTGTTGCCCTTATATTTTTCATGACAAAGTTAACTAATTAAGAAAAAACTATTCATAATTGATTCGTTGTCAAAAATAATAACTGAAATACAAACTTTTATTATTGAAAAACTGTCTGTAAAAGATCAAATCTACGAGATGACCATATCCATTTCATCGATGAAACCATTCCCCGTAACAATAGAAAGAATTCGTTTCTCCAAACTAATGATCAAGGAACTACATCCCAATCTAAATAAATTTTTATTTAGATAGGTCTTTCCTAACATATTCTCGACAAGATTCATTAATTTCATAGCATCTTCGGCAGTTCTTATACCTCCTGCCGGTTTAAAACCAACCTAAAATAATCAATCTAATTATAATCTTTTTTATCAAAATTTAAGCTACATAATTTTACAGGATAAATCTTTCAAAGAAATAAAAATATAATACATAGAGATTCCCGAACTTAAAGCAACGGTATGAAAAAATTAATCAACAAAACAATTTTATAAATTTAGTATAAAATATAATCCTTTACTAAGAAAAAACTCCACAAACATGTTGTCATCCAAGACGGGGTTCTCTTTAACTAAACATCATTATGTAGAAGGAAGGAAAAATAACTGACGTTAAAATAGATCCGAAATTAAAAATGACTTTCATTTTTAACTTGTTTAATATTATAATTATTTACATTTTTCACTGTAAAAGAGTTAACCGAACAAATTAAAGTTCAATGAACTCTTTTAACTATAAAATTAAGTAAATAAAAATATAACATAAACTTAAATTTAGCAAACTATATTAATGAATAATACAAATTTTCCAAAGAAGGAATGTTATAAAAATTCTGTTGATAAGATTTGGTTGTTGGAATTTGTGCGATTATTGTTGTAATGGCCAATGACGATGAGTGAGGATAAGATTCGAAGATTGTGATTTAAATTTGGTTATACAGGCAAAACACGCGGGAAAAAAGTAAAGCAAATATTGACCAGTGTGTCGTTTTTTTAAAGGTTTTTCGGAATAAAATTATTTCTTTAATCAATAAGAAACTCTGGAAAATTGATAATGTATGGAAGTTTATCTTCGGATATGAATTAATCGATAAGTATCTATAGTTTATTTCATAGATGATAAACATACAAAAGATTGGTAGCATTAGATCAAGAACTTGCCGGATCTTTCGATGTTTCAGTTATATCACGATAAAATCATATATCCTTAGCGAAAAGTCCAATAGAAATTTCTATATTGATTATTTTTTTAAGCCATCAATATTAATATTTATATATATACATATATAATTTTTATATAAATATGAATTACAATAGGTCACTCAACATTATTATGTAGAAAAAATGAAAAATAACTGGTATTAAAATAGATCCGAAATTAAAAATGACTTTCATGTTTAACTTGTTTAATATTATAATTATTTACATTTTTCACAATTTCAAGTTAACTTTATATTTAAATCTAATAGATGCAAAGAAATATTATTAATCTATAGGGATGAACCGCATCAAAGTTTTCAAATCAGACAGGATCCGGATCTGAAAATTTAAAATTCTGTCGAATCAGAATCTACATTAAACTTATAAATTTAAAATTTTTTATTTATTCTTCTACAAAAATAAAAATTGACTTTTAAAAGAATGATCATTTATAGGTAAGATTCGACAACGCTGATTTTACAATGTCTTTCCAGTAATACTAAATACAACTTCAGATAGGGAGCTAATTAGTGGCAAATCTAAATACATTTTAGCCAATTTTGATAAAGTTTGGAAGCAAATACTGTTGATTCCACCATTAAATTGGATTTTCAAGTCTATTGACCAAATTTTAAAATAAATAACATTAAAAAAAACTGAACGCCATTTTGTAAAATTACTTATTTAATAAGTTTGTTAATTTATTTTAACTTTCACTGGCATTTACATATGTTGACGAAAGACTAAGAATGATATATTAAACATTTAATCATATTGCTTTTGTACATAGTTTCATAGAAACTTGTACACAACTCCGGGTAGTTTCTGTAAAAGGCCTGACATTTCTCCTCCGGTCGTTTCTCCTCCGAAAAAAACACTTTGATGTAATTTAATATCTAAAACTTAAATGTTAAAAAAAATTTTAATTATATTATTTTATCAAATAAAAATTGAAACTGTTCAAATTTTGCCATTGAATATAAATTTTTTGTCACTATTAAAATTTTGTAATTTTAAATTCATATTTTTTTCATTTTATATAAAGATTTCGTATTTCAACATAACAATCGGAGGAGAAATGATCGGAGGAGAAACGTTGGAGGAGAAATGATCGGAAGAGAAACGACCAGAGAAGAAATGATCAGAGGAGAAATGTCGGAGGAGAACTGATACATACCCGTTACTTTTAATAAGATCATTAATTAAGATTCTTTATTACACTTATTGTTCCACATTTTTATGAAAATAGTTTCGTTTTGCGGTAAATGACTTGGAATTTTATATGAAAAAAACTTAGCATTCGCTAGCAACTTTTCAACATCTGTTTCACTACTAAAATCATTTAGTCATCTCAATTTGATTTTCGATTAATGGCGGATAAAATAATGTCAACATCGAAAATGTTTAATTTTCTCCGACAAGAAAACATAAAATAACACTTTAAAAGTTTTTTCTATCGCTACACGAAAGAAAATAGTCTAAATTTCAGTCATTCAGTTAGGTATATTTTGAAGCAAATGCTGACAGTAAAAAACATTAGCTTTTGATATCATTTATTTTTCGAAAACAGTATTAACCACAATCAATTAGAATTTTAACAAATTCTAACTCCAACAAATAGAGAAGTAGTATGAAAGCACTAAGGCCAATTTAATTCGATTTGAGGAAGTTTAACAGAAGAATGTGATTGTTAAATGAAAACAATTATCAACTCGAAATCATGTACTTACATTTAGTGAATTTATTTACTGATAATTCAAATATCATAGCTAGCTTAATAAAATTAAAGTTCTTATGTTCGAATGTCAGTGCGACTTCCAATATATACATAACCCCTACTGTTGATATGTTTTAAACTAAACCTTAATCTTAGCATTATCTAAACTACCGGAAACAGGAGACTAAGACAAATAAATGAAACTAATTGTGTCTATGTTGTACTTCCGCATCTTGTAATTTATAAGATTAGTTGTTAATTATTATTAAATGTCTTCAAATGCTTCAAAACTGAACAGATACAATTTCTTTTTGAATTTTTTTTGAACAGAATTTCTACACGACCTCTCAGTTTTGTCTAATTTAAACAATAATTGTTCGAATTGACACTTAAAAAGTCAATTACAGGGTCAATTAAAAGTCAATTAAAGGCGTT
>MQRK01240832.1:32328-45259 GCA_001938485.1 Girardia tigrina | reverse complement strand
CCTGCCGCTCTATTACCTTTCTATTTGGCAAACTTTATCGCATTTAATTTAAAATCGGCTATATTTGAGAAAGTCAAATATAGCCGATTTTAAATTAAATGCGATAAAGTTTGCCAAATAGAAAGGCAATAGAGCGGCAGGTAGACAGTTGAACTGCAGCGAGAAGAATATTCGAGATTGGAGGAAAGAAGATGAACTACAAACAATGAATCCAAGAAAACGATGCAAGCGAGGAAGAACAGCGAAATGGCTCAATTTGGAAGAAAATTTAGCAACCTGTGTGAGAGCACAACGTGAAAACAATCGTGCTGTCATGGCATCGGAAAATAAGATTGAAGATTTCACTGGTGGATGTGTCAACTGGGTTTACAAGTTCTTGAAGCGAAACCAACTCGTGGTCCGTGCACGCACAACTGTTGGCGAGAAGTTGCCTCACGATTGGGAGCAAATACTTTCAAGCTTCCACACTTTCATCCGCAGCGAAATTTCCGAAATCGCATTTAATTTAAAATCGGCTATATTTGACTTTCTCTTTGACATGATTTGGTAAATTTAATAAAAGGGTTTGTATAAATATGAAAAATTTGGGTGTCTTATAATATAAAGTAGGAGGCATGTATAGTTGCTGGTAATCACTGAGAACGTGTTGTAATAGTTACGTAGTTGTAATAATTACTCAAATGTCCTTTATTACATCATTTATCCTACTTGTGTGTGTACAGCAAAGAAATTTTTGACAGTCAGTCTTGTCTTGGGTAGTCTAATCCATAACAATTTTTACCAATTTACATAAAATACGCGTCTTATACATAGGTGCGTCTTATATGCACGAAAATACGGTAACAAAATCAACAGATTTTATATTTTTTATAAATACAATTATACAATTTATAAACTTTTATTTAAACAAAATAAAATTGATTTACTACATTTATTTTATCACAAAATTATATTGAAAGCGATATCACGTAGAAATTCTATCAGTTGTCATACGTTGACAACAAAGCTACAAAACGTCTGCTTACCTGAACATACTTTGCCTTGCTTGCAATTTAGCTTCGTTCTCCAGCATTTTATCGTCGAATTCTGTTCTCAGTGTACTCTTATTATCTGAGAAAATGATTGATCAGCTTGTAGACATTATGGTGGTGACCATCAACCGACATCTGAAATTGAATGTTTGTTAGAGGTATATTGTCCTATACTCGATATCAAAAGTTCCACAATATTACTGGAAATATCGGACTATCTCTGCGGTTTCGTCTCTTGGTACATATATAATTATCCTTCCAATAGTCATACAATTTTTTAACTACATTTGGTCGAGCATTATTCAGTTCTTCGAAAGCAGTACCTGAATCATTAGGTAATTTTTTACATCAAAATTCGACACATCGATTCATCATAATCTTACCGAACGAAATTTATGCTGTCATTTAGACATCTGTGATATGCTTCTCAAACGTCAAGAAAATGATCCATTTTTGAAGCGCATCGTCACTGGAGATGATAAATGGGTAGTCTAGAAGAATGTAAAGCGCAAGAGATCTTGGAGTAAACAAGATCAACCTGCTCAAAGCACTTCGAAAGCTGACATTCATCAAAAAAGTGATGCTATCTGTTTGGTGGGATTTAAAAGGAATCGTATTTTATGAGCTTCTTCCGGACAAAACTACTATCAATTCGGACGTCTACTATCATCAGCTGGACAAATTAAATGAATCCCTTAAACACAAACGGCCAGAATTGATCAATAGAAAATGTGTAGTGTTTTTTTTAAGATAATGCCAGACATCATACAAGTTTGGTAACTCGCCGAAAGCTTTTACAGCTTGGATGGAACATCATGCCTCACCAACCATATTTTCCAGACCTCGCACCTTCTGATTATCATTTGTTCCGGTCTCTACAAAATTATTTAGATGGTAACACTTTTGGATCAAATGAAGATGTTAAAAATCACCTGGAAAAATTTTTAGCAGCAAATAACAAATATTTTATAAACGTGGAATCATGTCACTCTCAGGAAGATGGAAGAAGGTATTGGACCACAATGGTCAATATGTATTTCAATAAAATATTTATTCGCCATAAAAATTTGTCTTTTACTTTAATACCAAAAAACGAAATGATTTTCCGAACAACCCAATATATTTAATATTAATATAGATGTATTAATATAAATTGACGTGTGATAATTACGAATTGCTTTAGAAATATCGAATAAATCTTCTGTACAAAAAAGTTATTCGTATTTTAAATGTCGAGAGCCTTTATATATGATCTTAAAGTACCAAAACATTACACATAAAATTTTATACAAATTAAAATTTTGGATGATAGATCACTTCTTTAGTTGAGTTTTTGTGCATCATTATCAGAAACTTTTTAAATCAATAAAAATTATTATTAATATTAAACAAACAATGACAACATTTAAATTAAAATTTGTAGCATAAATAAAATGTATAATGGACATATACTTTAGTAAAAATTTATTTTATTGAGCTGCAAAATCATACTCTTTTTATAAAGTGGTTAATCGATAGTGATCGAATAATATTGGTAATAACAAAAGCGTTCAGTTTACAGAGAGCTTGCAAGCACAAATGCATTCGGACAAGCAACATGCGAAAATGATGAAGATGAGCATTCCTTGGAGATGCAGCTGCCCTATATTGCCAAAATAATGGAGGGGTTTATTTTTTGATGATTGATTGATTCTTGTGACGGTGTGATAATAAACGATAGTCGGGTGGGCAAATTCACAATTATTCCGATAATCGTGGGTAATTTGAGTCCGTCACGCGAGGAAACCTATGGGAAAATATTGGCTCCGTATTTGAGAAATAAATCCAATTTATTTGTAATTTCATCGGATTTCTGTCACTGGGGTAAATATTATTATATTTTTATTTTTGCCCCTCTTAATTAATTTTAATATTTTACATTTTATTATCAAGTATTTTCGTTTATTTAGTGAACTTTTGTTTCTTCTTTTTTTATTTGGTTTTAGTTTTTTTTACCAACGGTGTTTTAAGAATTTAAATTAAAATTATATATAAATTACTCTCTTTCTCTCTCCTTTCCCAAAGACGATTTAAATCCATATTTTTGTTATGACAGTTCCGATTATCGCATAATTTATTGTTAGCGAAACATTCACAATACAGTTTCAAAAACGACGAGATCACAAACAATTACATGGTATATCAGCTATTTCGACGTTTTCCATTGTTGTGTGAACTGATTTATTTACAATTCAGAAGTAAAACATTTATGTACAGACATGAAATGTAATCAATAAGGAATACACAATTTTTCCACAATATTTTGCTATCTTTCTTGTTACTAAAAAATTCTATCCTTCCAAGACTTATCAAATTTAATGTGATAGTATATTATAATTAGAAAATGACACATCATGTATGATCGGAAAAATAAATTTTCATATTTGAAAGTTTCTTTTTTATTCATAAATTTTAAAATATTTTTTAATCTTAATATTCTAGAATAAATCAATAATACTATAATAGAATTATGATTTCTGTCTATGTGAAGTTCCCGATGATTAAAGGGATTCGTTTAAACAACGACGGGAAATTTACAAATTATTGTGATTATCTTTATTTTGATAATTATTTTAATTATAAAATCATAATTCTATTATTCTATTTTTGGCAAAAATCGTTTTACAATTATCTACAAATGTTTAAACTGTTTTTCTTGCATTTTCAATCCACTTTCCACGATGCTATCGAGCTGAAATTTTCAGGGTAGTTGTATTTTGCTATAACATATCGATTGAACAAATCAACTGATCTCAAAAAGTAAATTTTAATTTTTTGGAAAAAAATCGATTTACAAGTATCTACAGATGTTTTAACTGATTTTTTTGCAATTTTAAAGCACTTCCCAGATGCTATCGAGTTATTATCGCTTATTATTTGTATTATTCTTATAGTTTCTTTTTACTTATTATAAAAAAATTTAAATTTGAAAAACTTGAAAAATTAAACACCGTATTCGAGACAATAAATAATCAATTATAACTACTATTTAAAAATTAAAACAAAAACTTTAAAATACGAAAATTTAACTCCCCCGTCATACATGACGGGTCTATTTCTAGTAAATGTATATTTAGTAAGTTTTTGCCCATCACAACGGCCTTTAAAAATCAGGAAAAAAATCACAAAACGTTCAATTTCTTTGCTCTTCTCTTATCGCTTTTTTAGTCTTTGAATGTTTTCAGAATTTTCTTTCTGACGTTCAATAAATCGAAGTTGTCTTTATCCATTAAGTCTTTTCCCACGTTATTCGAGTAATTCTTTATCTATTTTCTTTGGTGTCAAATTTTGTCGTATTAATTATTAAAGAGTGTTAATTATTAAAAATTAACCTCAACACTAACCCTAACCCTATATCAATACAATTTTGATATTATCATTAATAACGATAATTTGCAAATTTATACTTAATTGATTTTTAGCAATTAGTAAATAAGTGATAGAAATCGTCATTTATCAAATAAATTTATATTTAGTATTTTCATAAAAAATTCTCACGAAATTGCTTGTAGGAATCATAGAAATCGTCATTATTCGAAATCGGTATTGATTTAACAATTTAATATAATATAACCCGTATGGTTTTCCTTCGATTTTTTTCGGTAAAGACGCTGTACCGACAGAACCTTCTCGATGCGGGCTATCCAGATTGACCACGTCCTTAAGTTGATTCGCTCTGGTTCCTCCGCATTTTAGCATTTTAATTATAGTATGAATTGAGCTTTGCGGTCATACATACATACATATGTAATTCCGAATTCGTGATGCAGACAATTTTTAAAATTTTTTTTTAATTCACTTATAAAATTGATATTTATATTTAACATGAAAAAATATCAATTTAAAATGAAAAAAATCAATTTAATTTCAAAAAATGCTTTTAAAATACATTCGTTTGCAATTCAGCTTCCCATCAAGGAATAAGTTTAAATACATGGTGCACTCAATAAGTAGTGAGCCTAACATAAAAATAATAATCCGATTCCAATGAAATTGATTTTTCATTACGAGCAAGTTATAAAGGTATCATTTCTCAAAGAAATCTCCATTTACACCAACACATTTTTTCAGCGCACAACAAGGTCCAGAAAGGCTTTTTCGAAGAATTTCGGTGGCTGTTGAGCCAAGAAATTTGAGACTGCATCCTTCAAGTCTTCTTTCGTAGCAAAATGTTGACCTGAGAGCTCGCTTGAGGTGGTTGAAGAGATGATAATCAGATGGCGCCAGATCCGGGCTGTATGGAGGGTGTGAGAGAAGACTGAGGCCATAACCCTCAATTGATGACATTGACGCCCACTTGTGTGGATGGGTGCATTGTCGTGGAAATAATATAACTCACAAACTCTGCTCTTCCTTCTCAGCTTTCTGGTCTGTAGCACGAGCCGGGAGTAGTATTCACTGTTGATACGAACACCAGCTTCCGCAAAATCAGCAAGGATCATTCCATTTGCATCCAAAAAAAGTGGTGAGCATGAGAGCGTTTTTGTGAGAGGTTGATGATCGCATCTTCTTCGAACACCCTTCCCCTGGTAGCTTCCACTCTTCAGACTCACTTCTTGATTCTGGGACATAAAGGGCAAGTGGTGTTTCATCCATTGTCATAATATTCTCTAAGAAGCGGTCTCCAATAGAGGTTTAAGTTTTCCTGGCAGCACATCAATAGTCGATCCTTCATGTCTGCTTTTAAAAACCGTGGCACGAAGCGTGAAAATAATTTTCTAATTCCAGTTTCCGCAAGCAGTGATTGTATGGTACCTGTGCTGACATTTGATCGGATTTTCAGTTCTCTGGTGGTGATTCGTCGCTCACACTGCACGATTTTCTTGAGTTTTTCGCTATTTCGCCAATTTCACGTGTCCTACCTGACTTTTCTTCATCAAAAACAGACGTTCAACCATCTCGAAAATGGTTAAACCATCGTTTAACAGTAGATATGGATGGACTCTCTTCGCCATAAACAGAACTAAGCTCCACGAATATTTTCTCCGGCTTTTCCCTTTTATTAACAAGAAACGAATAACGCTTCGATATTGGACGTTTTCCAATGACATTTTCGAATTTATGCGCTCTCTAACCTAAACACCAATAATAGATTAAAACAAATATCACAAATATTACCTTAATAACTTGCTTGTTGTAATAAAAAATTCATTGGAATCAGAATATTATTTCTATGTTAGGCTCACTACTTATTGAGCGCACCACTTTGCTAACTATGAATAAAATTTTACATTTGGAGTTTATTTTGCATAATAAATTATGATTTCTTTCATATTTAATTTATTTTTTCATATTAAATATATAATCTTTCATTTTAAATTGAGAGATTTTCATTTGAAAAATTTTCATATAGTTAGTGAATACAGCAAAAATTGACTAGTTCATAAATTCGGCAATTGCACTTTTTCAGAAAACTGTTGCCGATTTCAAGAATTCGGCATAACACATACATACAGACATGGACTGTTATTATATAAGTTGGATAATTAAATGTTATTTTAATATTCAATTATTGTTGTTGTTTTAATATTGGATTTTTGTGTTAGAATTTAAATATATTTATTCTTGATGGATTTCGATTGTTTTCTTACTATATAGATAAGCAAGAATAACATTTTTCGATTCTTCATATAGCTGAGAATATTTGAAGCATTTGACAGTGCTGGATTCGATTTTTTGGGTGAGTTCAGAAATGAGATTACTGGGGAGATACTTAGTCATTGTCGAGAAGTTATGTTTTCTGTTAAAATCCAATTAGAAGATGGTGTAACGTCATCATCGGCATAGAATGCCCGATGTTGAGGAAGGATGTATTTGGTTGAATCTTCGGCGAATTCTGACACAATTGTAAAAAACATGAATTCTTTTGATAAAATGTATTTGAATTAAATATTAATTGTGTATAATAACCGACTAAAAATTAAATACTTCTTTTTATATTGAGACAATATTATATAATATATCCTGGGATCAGTTCATGCAACTTAATTTGACCGTGCCATTGCATATTCCGATGATGTCATGACATGAAATCATCGGAATTTTAACGCCAGTAATGTCATGAGATGTGACATCATCGGAGTTCAATATTATTGAATATTGTACGGATTTACATCACCACATTTTGTAATAATTTAAAAATTTAATGAATTGTTCGTTGCTTTTAATATTGCATTTAACAGTTTTTAAATCCTTCAGAGTAAGGCATAATTAAGTAATTTTTCTCTGTTTTATTGCTCTTTATTTTAGCTTCGATCTCTTAGAACAATCAAGAGAAACAATCCTTTTGTATTAGAATCATCTTTCGATCGTATATTATATTATATTATGTTTTCAAGAAAAAAATTGTATACCAATTCTGATTTAACAAACATCTTAGTTTATTAATACTTTCAAAATATTTCAAAAAAGTTTAAGATGAAACCAAGATTGATAATTAGGGCGGTCCAAAGTCAATAAAGTCAAAATGGTATCATGTGGTAGAAATAATGAGGGAAACCGAAAAGCACTCATAAATATATACAAGGATGCATCTTCCCAAAGTTAATAGGTAAAAAATGTCAAAAATATTTGTTAGCTCGAAAAAGTTTGTCAAAATGTCAAAAAAAGTCAAATATACCAATTAAAAAAAGTAATAAATTATTACTTGATGAGCACGATGGAGGCCCCAAACAAGTCGCACATGCTGGACCGCATCCATATTGCAGCTACCATGAATAACTAAGTTATATGTCATAAAGTGGATGATGTGATTCGATTCCTTGAAATCCAACGCCAACATTTTGTTCTTCTCCTGCCGGAAGGACGGTGACCCGACAAAAGCGCGCGCGACAAATGCACTAAAAGGGGATTGCAAAACTTTTTAATTATTTAATATTACAAAATTTATCTAAAAATTCAAAAAAATATCGATAAATTTTTGAATAAATCTATTAAGTTCATAATTCAAAATTATTTTTAGCAATAAGTAAATAATTATTATTTAGTAGTTTTAAATAATAATAATGATTATTCAGTAGACCTGAGTGTCTTGAAAATATTTATAATTACTGGGAAGATAACTATATTGGGCGCTTAAGACGCAATCGACGTGGTGAACCTCTGTTTCCTATCACAATGTGGAATATGCGAGAACGTGCTGATAAAGGTTTGACTCGAACTAATAATGCAATTGAGGGTTGGCATAATGCATTTCAGTCATCCGTTGCTTGTAATCATCCTACAATTTACACATTGATCGATCATTTCCGTCGTAAACAAGACTTGACAGAGCAAATTATATTTAGTGGAATTTCTACTCAAACAGCCAGAAGATCTAAGTACGTTCAATTATCCAAACGTCTTGCTGCAATTATTCCTACTTATAATGACGTCATTTTGAGCAGTATTTGCACGTAGTACCTCTTAATATTGACATTTAGATTGTGTCTTTTAGATAATTGTTTAATTAATAATAAATTTGTGTTTTTTAATGTCCAGTATATTAAATTAATATTAGCATTAAGATTGATATTGACATTAATTATTTCTAATAGATTTTAAATAAATCATTACAATAAAATCCAATACTTATAATTTGACAATGACTCAAAATATCTTTAGCAAAAGGTAAATAATAATATAAAATTTTCAAAAAAATCTATTAATTTTATAATTCTAAAATATCTTAAATATTAAGTAATTGAAAAAAGTTTTGCGATCCCCTTTTAGCGCATTTGTCGCGCGCGCTTTTGTCGGGGAACCCGGAAAGACATGTTCTGAAAATAATGTAACCTACGTAACTTATTTCCTGCACAATTGTGCGATGCAAGTGAATACGAAATATTCAGCAAAAGAGGAAGTCACAAGTTCTACTTTTCCCAAAGACTTAATCAACATTTTATAATATAAGTCGCTAGCACACTTGGTAGAACGTCTTAGTTTCCAAACTATCATATACAGTATGTCGTTAAAGATCTAAAAATATTTCTTTTGGAGCGGATTCGTGTGTCATTAGAAAATACTTGGATAAACATTTGGATAGTAGTGAAATTATAGATATAATGAAGATAGCGAGAAACGACGTGTCCTATCACTTATACACTTTGCTACTGGAAGCGCAGCCAACAAGTGCTGCGGTGGAAAATAGTTTTTTCATGCTGAAAGGTATGTCATGAGATAATCGAAACTTTGATGTTGAAAAGGTGTGATACTATGCACTGCTGAATTTTAATTTCACTGCTTGAACATTTTTACACTATATGTTATTAATACAATTTGGGATATACTTGTTCTCTTAACTAATTTTTTAAAGGTCAAAAAAGTCAAAAACTAGGAATAATAATGTCATAAGTTTAATTTTTTAGGTCAAAAAATACCCGCCCTACTGATAATTGAAGCTTTTATTGTACTTATTTATAATCTTTAGGTTCTCAAAAACAGTCCAGTGAAGTATAAAGTTATTTATATTTTATTATTTTATATTTTTTTATAATTTATAAAATTCCATGTTATTTTTATATTGAATCGAAATTGATTTTTATGTTCGGTATTAATCGCAAGTTACTGTTTAAATACCTATTCGTCAATTTTTATTTTCTATCAATTTTAAGGAAAACGATTTCGTTACACTCATTATGATGAGAAGTTCGGTGAAATTTGGAAATCAATAGAAAACCTCGATAAAATGGCAAGTTTAAAATAAATAATCAATGAAATTGTAGTTAGTTGAAAACTGATGTGCTTATAGGGGATGGACGCGGTAGAGAGCCTTGAGCCAGATAAGTTCACGAGTTATCTGCATGAATACCATAACACAATATGTGGTCGGCATCCCATCGGGATTCTCATGAATTGTATCAAGTTCTCGAAAAATCTCGACCAAAATTTGAATTGGAGCTTGAAGTTTATTAAGTACAAACAATCGGAGCAGTGTCGTTCTTACAACTCGTCATCGGTTAGTTACGCCGCTGCGTCTCTGCTCCAGATCGACTAGTGACTCTGATTGCGCCCGGTGACTCTACAATTACTCTTTCTGTCTCTTGCAATGTGTGTGTATGTGTGACTAAATTTATAGTAAATAGAATTTAATTTCATTTTGCAATTCTTAATACTTTTTTTAATACTTAATTTTGAATCCTATAATTGTTGCGATTGTGGAAATCATATTTTATTTAATCGGAAATGTAAGTACCGTTTATGCCACTTCAATTATCAACAGATTTAAAGTTCATAATTCAACACGGGATCCCGGAATCGCGAATTTTTTTATTACACTATCATTTTTTATAAACTAAAATCGTTTTTTCAAATGTTAGATTTTAAAATACCATAATGAACTTTTTGTCTTATTATTGACTTCATTTTACAGTTGAACCTGTCTAATCCGTCCATCTTTAATCTGGCAACTTGTCTAATCCGACAGGTCCGAAAATCCCCATTTTTCAATCACTGTATTTGTTCTGACTCTCTCTATATATTTTAAAATCACCGGACATGCCGGAATAGCCAGGTTCTATTGTAATTCACTTTTATATCGAATAATTTAAATTTTTGAAAAAAGTTAAATAAATTCTCAATCCCTGGATCCCGGGATCACAACTCGAATTTTTCAAACAAATTCTCGTTAATTAAAATTTTCAGTTCACCTCGTCTTTAATTAATTTCTTCATAATTTTTTATCCTACTTTTAATTTTAGCAATTTAACTTTTTTCAAAATTTTTATTTAATCAAACTTATTATTACTTTTAAAATAAAAATATTACACGTAAAATTAATTTATTCCATTTCTAATAAAATCTAATTAATTTGTCAGAAAACTATTTAACTTAAAAATAATTTATTATATTATATAACATATTTTTGAACTTTTTATTTAATCAGACTTTTGATGTATTTTAAAAATATATTCTAAGCACAACAAAATTATTTGGCCAAAAGTTTAGAATACTACATCAGGAATGCATTAATTTCACTTATAGCTAAAAATAGATCATTTAATCTAAGAATAGTGATCCAAATATTTCAAATGTTATAATTGGTTGTTGAATAGACGTATATAACGTATAACATGCATTCATTCGACATATTATTCGTTTCTCAGATTATCGCAGTCATAATCTTAGTTGTGTGAAATGGAGAAGAAAGTGATCTTTTACCAACAGTTCGTCCTCATATTTCCATTTTACATCAAGCAGGGCATTCCCAAATGCAGATTGCCTACGTCTCCATATTTCTCAATCTATGGTGAGTAAGGTTCTCATACGAATTCGTGACATGGGCAGTTTTCTAAGCCGACAGAGATGTGGACGTCCTCGAGTAACAACCAGGATCAGAAAAGAACATACGTAATCGTATCACCTTTCGCCGAACAACGGAATCATGTCTTATTTACTGATGAGGCTTCTATAAGGCAATTTCAGATTCACCATAAGAGGGTTCGACAACCTTCTAATCAACGATTTACAGTCCAGTGTGTGAAACATTCACAATCCCTGATGGATCCAACCACAGAACACTACCATCAATGCACACGGATATCTTGCGAGACTCAGCGACTCACTTCTTGCCAGTATGCAGCATAAGAACTACCAGTTTTTAGTGCAACACGGAGCACCGTGTCATACAGCCAAGATTGTCAAGCGATGGCTTCAGGACAATAGTGTGAACCTCATTGGACCCAGGCCTGGGTTAACTCTAGACCTAAACCCTATAAAAAAATGTTGGGTTATGATCTTCGAGTTAAGATTCAAGAGATATGGAATTCCTCTATAATTGTTGACTTCTGCCAGAAGTTGGCAGATTCAATGCCTCGAAGAATTCAAAAGGTTCTGAAGTCCCGTGGACATTACTCCTCGTATTGACATTCATTTTACTATATTGAGTACATATTGTGTTCCATTTTATTTCTGTTTTACACATGTTTTGTTGATTTGAATATGAAAATTGCTTAAGAATTCTATTATTCTAAACTTTTGGCCAAGGCTGTTTACATCATTTCCAAGTCATTAGTATAGTTTTTAAATGTTTAAAAACTAATATAATTTTTTTCATTTTAATTTGACAATTTTTCATTTGAAAATCATTTTTTAGTTTTGAACTGATTTGAAATATAAATTCAATTTTGAAAAATACTTATTTGTTTTCATTAATTTTTACTTAAATGTAAATATTTTTTGTTCCGTTTCTCTAACCGAAGTCGTCAATACATATTTTGATTTCGAGAGAACACTTACGAGGGTCAATGATCATAATGGACAATGCAAGAACCCACAGGAGAAGCAATCTTGAGGGAATCGTTTCTGTGTTTGAATTGATTCTGAAATTCTTATCTCCCTATCCCTATATGCTTTATTCAATAGAAAATGTTTTTTCAAAGATTAAGACGTGTGTAAGAAGTTTGCTTGGGTTCGATTTTGGTGGTGAAGGAACTTTAGGAAGTCTGATAATGGAAGCAATTGGTGAGGTTACTGAGGGAGATTGCAGTAATTATAATATATGATGCGGATACTGCGGAATATGTCAAGAGCTGTAACTGTAGAACGATATGGCTGTTAAAATATATTTTGAAATGTTTATTAGGTTTATTTTTGTGGTGAATTAATAAATATACTTAATATTCATTGTCTGTATATTTTAACGTTGTAAGTAGCGTTTATGCCACTTTCATTATTATCACATTCTAAAGCCATAATTTAACACCACCAAAAATTTATTAATATTTACAATTCATATACTTAAACAAATTTCTTGTTAATTCAATTATTTCACCCAAAATTAGTTCATTATTTTTTTTCGATTAAATTTTGAAAATATACAAAAATTTAAATCTAAAATAATCTTACATTTTTTTACAAAAATTTTACAATATTAAATCTTAATT
>MQRK01240826.1:31942-57990 GCA_001938485.1 Girardia tigrina | reverse complement strand
ATATATATATAAAGTAGGCTAATAAATAGAATGGAAATTAGTAAATCAAAAAAATAAATTTCATTATGCAGACAGAACTCTACTTTGCCAACAAAGTTTTAATTAAAAATATAATAAAAAACAAAAAAAATAAAAAAAATAATATAAACTACTAATAATTTAAAAGTAGATCTTTTTCCATTAAAATTGTTCAGGAAAGTGTGCAAAGTTTGGAGAAAATTGATAGGTTTCTAAATTCCATGGATATACACATATATAACCATATAGAATATATAACTATATATAATTTTTATGATATTTAAAAAACTTTAATAATCAATTTAAATGTCACAAATAATTTAATCAATTTAAATGTCACAAGTGCGAAGCCTTGTACATTTGAGGGACAAGTCGTCATCTCCGGACTAGAATTGCTGAACATACTCAATTGAGTAGAAATAGTTCGATATTGAGCCATATTAAAAGATGTAAAGGTAATCTTATGGATTACAATAAAGATTTTAAAGTGATTTTAAATAATTTTGACACAAATTATGAAAGGATTATTGCCGAAGCATTGTTAATAAAGCATCATAAACCATGCTTAAACGTGCAAGGTGATTCATCTAATCATATTAAAGTTTTTTAAATATCAATAAAATATTTTTTTAAAAAAACTATATATAAATATATAAATATATACAAAGTAAGCTAATAAAAAGAATGGAAAAGATTTCATTTTTAAAAACAGGTGAATTATTTATACAATATTTGGATATATTGTATATAAATGGGTAAATTAATTAAATATTAATGAACGTGTCAAGTAAATAGTTTACATTAAGATAATATATGTAGAAAGATGTCATTACTTTAATGATGATTAGTACACTGTGATGTGTACATATGGAAAATGCAAATAAATTACAGATGAACTAATTATAATGACCATTCGAATTGGAGATATTGCACTTGAATATTTATTTCCTCTATTAATGCCAGCGACAATCGGTCATCAAAATGTACTTAACAGACAAATTGAAAATGCAACAAATTTTAATAGCTTCTTTTTAATATTCATCAAATAAACACATTAATATAAATTGATGCTTACTTTGTTGGTAATAATTTGTTTATGAAAAATACCATACAACAATGACAACATAATTTACTAAAATATAAATATTTATCATATCTTACTTTTTTATCTCTCAGAATTTAGATTTGCTGTGTTAATTTAAATAAATAAATCAAATTGAAAATTAAGGGATATTTTAGTCGAATTCGAGTATCATCAAAGAAATGAAGCTCTTTTATTTTATTAATAATAATTTTAGTGATTTGCAATTTTGATGTAAGTATTTATTAATATGACCAATCAACAGAAACACAAATTAAAAAATTTAGATTTTCTAAACGTTTTTAAAAATTTGATTAAAAAATAATATATTATGTGTTCAGTTTTATTGAATTAATATTAATAAATAGAAGATACGATACAGTTTTCTGGAGAATGATAATAATCATATATATTATGGCAAATTTTATATTATCATATTAAAAAATAAAAATTAATAATCTACTTAATGTTGTTCTTCTGTAAAAATAAAATAAAATATATTCTAAGAAAAGGAAAATTCAACCATAGTAATAAGGTTAAAGCTAACAATGACCCTCAATAGCATTTCATTCTTTGGGAGGGCATGTTTGAGAGACGGTTACTGAAAAATATTTCCAAAGTATACACCATAAAACAGACAAATATTTTACCTGACTTCTTAACAAGGTTTCCAAACCGAAATAAACTTGGTTAAGGAAATAACTATATACAAAGTTGTTTTAGAAAACATTTAATTCGTTTAAAAGACAAATTAATTGTTTCGGCATTCATGAACTAAACTACACTTAAATTTTATTTTTTTTATTATTTTAGTGTCTGAAAATAACATTAACTTATATAAAATAAAACATTAACTTTATAGTATTAACATTAAACAAGTAGCAAATAAGCTTATTTTGGGACCAGCGTTTCCAAGCAGATGTATTACAAAATTACAATAAATAAGTTAACTAACTAAAATATTTATTATTTGTTAATATTAAAATATAACTATCTGAGTGACATTTTTATTTTTGATTTTTGATTTGAAATTTGAGTGAGTTTTTTGGAATGTGCAAAATTAGTAGTTTACTGTACGGATAATAGGTGTATGTTCTACAAAATTACTGTGTTTTAAAACTAAATATAACATAAATATAACACAAATTTAAACTCAAAAACTTTGAAATTCTACTTTAAAACCAAATATTTACTTGGTAAATCCTTTGAAGTTTTTGTGCAAGATAAATAAAATTTAATCATGAAAATTCAACTTAAAAAGGTACTTTGTACAACTAAATAACATGTACAAATTAAAGATTTTCAAATAAACAAGGACCAAATTAAGCCACTACCACTTCTACCAGTACCCTTACTCTTAAGGTGACTCCCTTTTGAAATATATCCCGAGAATAAACTCATATCCACTGAGACAATTACTTTGCCTTCTTTTGAATAAAAGATTCAATGATGATTAGATACAGATGATATAATTAATATCAAAATATTGTTCTTTTTATTTTCATAAATTGTACTAAAAAAGAAACTTCACTGATTTAAAAATACTAAACAAATTCAATAAACACAAACCAAACAAGATAAAAAAAATTATAAAACGAGCAAGTTTTATACAATAATATTTATCATTAGAAAAAAAGCAACTTTACACATAAAAACTCAATATTATTATTATTGTAAGGATTTCTGGCCAATTTGAAATTTTTCAATATTTAATTTTTTTAACATCTAAGATATTTCAAATTCAGTATCTAATTAAAATTCAGTGTACAAAATTTAAATCTAAGTTAAAATAAAAAACTAGTGTTTTCTAATTAAATTGTAATAAATAATTAAAGTTGGATTTTTTTAACAAAATCAAAAATTAATTATTAAAGAAAAGTTTAAAATCTAGAATGAAGTTTTAACGTAAAGTTTTAAAATCCAGAATTAGTTATTTCACAAATAATTAAAACTAAGTTTTAACGTAAAAGAAAATCAAAGGAATAAATTGTTAAAGTTAAGTTTAAAATCAAGAATTAAGCTTTAACGAAAGTTTTCAAAAATTAAGAATCATGTCACAAATAAATTAAAATGGATGAGTAAATCAAAACACAGATAATGAAATTGTAAAATATGAAAAAAAACGAAAATTTTGTAAATCCGTTGAAAAAGCATTAATAAAAAAATTTAATTTAAGATAAAATTGTAAAAAAACACATAACTTTCCAATTTTATATAAAACCTTAAAATTCCGAATAAATAATTATTCACAATTTAAAATCGGTATATGTTTATATTAATAAAAATATTTTATCATGAATTCTGATTTCAATCTCGAACCTAATAAAAATTTCTATATTTTGGATACGAAATGAACGTATCAAGTAATAATTTACATTAGTTTCTCCACAAATATCAAACCTTATGATTTTTTTAAAAGCCTTTTAAGTTTTCTAATGTTGACTAGTTTAAGTTGAACTTAAGACAATATATATATATATATATATATACTTTAAAATTAATTTCAATGGCAATCGATAAAAGGTTAAAAAATAATAAAAAAACAACCATTTTTTCAAATATTTAAAAAATGATGATAGACTATTTTTAAAATCTTCAACTTTATTGAAAGTATTTTCATGATTTAAATGACATAATGATTACATAAACATTGCTTTGGTATATAAACGCGAGTATATCATTGTTAATTCAGTCTGATGATGACGGTTGATCCGTCGAAATTAATCACAATAAATTCTGATGATCGTTTTTTGATTTTTCCAAATATTTATTTATCAAAACTAGTTTTCCAATATTGTCATCTTCAGTTGACTAATTGAAATTTCAGATTTAATTCCTTTTTATAAAGCGGTAGGCTGTTACGTAATATTACTCAATTTAAGGCTTTTATAATTACTTTAATTTAAAAAATTAACAAGAAAAAAACTTCTAAAAAATCAATATTCAAAATTTTATTTTTATTCAAAAAAAGAAAAAAATAACTAAATCATTTTTTATTTTTAATTTAAAAGAAACGAAAGACAAAAAGAACTAAGAATTAAAATATTTTAATATAATTTGAGGAATCACTTTGAACATTTAAGCATGGTTTATAATGCTTAATTAACAATGCTTCAGTGATTTATCCTCTCCTTATAATTGTCAAAATTTTTACATAAAACTTTAAATTCTCTATCACTCCCTATATTTTCTCGATCCCTACAATTCAATATATGATTAAGAATGGAACTGTTTCGACTCGATTGAGTGTGTTCAGAAATTCTAGTTTGAAGATGACGGTTTATCTCTCCAATGTACAAGGCTTTGCACTGGTGACATTTAAACTGATATATTATATTTTCCTGCACACTCAATGGAGTTTTTGATTTATTAGAAAAGAAACCAGAAACTTTATTTGTGGTAAAAATTACCCTCAATTTAAAAAGTGAAAGAGTTCTTTTCATTAATGAATTTTGAAATTTTTTTATCCCCCAGAAAATGGTATCTTTAAGGTGATATTTATCAGATTATCAGTGTTATTTGGAACTTCTATTATGTTATGACTTTAATTACTTGATTTCCTAAATATGGAGTCAATGGCATCTCTAATTACCTTTTTTACATAATTTTTATTGTAGTTATTCTTTTCTAATCTATTTTGAAGGTTGTTTAAACATCGTCCACATTCCCATATGAGGGAGATAAATTCTATACTTTATGCACTAGTCCATTTACCATAATTCTGTTATACTTAACGTTCTAGGGGAGACCCCATTGCGACTCCATCAGTTTGCATGTACCATTGATTATTGAAAATAAATGACACATCCTTTATACTGAATTCTAAGAGTGATTTCAGTGCCTTACCAAAAGCACTTCCCCTAGCATAATTTATGGCGTAAATTTTCTGCCCTTACTCTACAGGAGATATGTAGACGATATATTTCTAATTTTCCAAAATAATGTTGATATTGAGGAGTTTTTAAAATTTATGAAGGGATTACATCCAAACATGAAATACACTTGTGAAATTGAAAAATTTAACAGTATTTCATTTCTGGACGTTCTCATAAACAGAATATCGATGAACAACAGTACACAGGTGTTTCGAAAATCTACTGATACTGGATTATACAGTGGTCCCAAGAACTGTGAACTTCAAAAATTAAAATTTTTTTCTTGTCAATTTTTTAAATTAAAGTAAATAAAAAAAGCCTAAAATTTAGTTATATTACGCAACAGTCTACCGCTTTATAAAAAGGACTTAAATCTGAAATTTCAATTAGTCAACTGAAGATGACAATATGTCAAAACTAGTTTTTATGAATAAATATTTGAAAAAATGGCTGTTTTTTATTTCATATATATATATTAATAGCAAAAGAAGTTTGATTTTGTTTCCTACAAAATTATTATCATAAATTAATAATTATTGAAAAAAGACATTTGCCAAAACAATTTAAAGGAAAATAAATTATAGATAAAAACATCTTTTTTATCATTAAGCATAAATATTTATATATTGAATTTTGATTCTATGTCAATATATTTAAGCGATTAAATCTCCTTGAAAAAAATAAATCAAAATTATTAGAAAGTAATTATCAAGATTTTATTGATAAAAAGAAATATAAACGGAAAAGAAGCACTTGTGAAACCCATTATATATTATAAAAAGATTTGATATTATAATTTCCTTGTAACTTAAAAATTATTTTAAAATAATATACTTTTTTACAATAAACAATAAATTAATTTTCTGAAATTATTTTAAGTTATTTTTAACATTAGTTAAATTGAGTTTAGCAATTAAAGTCATGAAAATTTTAGTTTTAAAAATGTCTAAGTAAACCCATAAAGGATATTTTACATTCATAATTTTAACATTATTAAACAGGCGAATATCAGAAGTCATTTAACTCAATTTATATATTTATTAATAACAATTATGCAAACAAAATTTTCAACTATTTTTAAAATTTGTAATCAATCCGCAAATCTCTATTTCCCAATAATTTTAAATTTATTTTAAATCAAATAAAAATAATTTTTAATTTTAAATATTTTATAAAATATTTAAAACTATTAATTTGCGTATATTTAATATTCAATATTTTTGTTTTAGATATTTAACTTTTTATTCACCTCCTTATTTGATTTCAAAATTTAACAAATAAATTTTACAGATTTTAATAAAAAAGTTTTAACAAAATTCAAACAAATTATTATTTTTTAAAATACTGTTTTATCTGTTATCTGTTTTTAATCAATTAATTTTTTTATTAAACTAATATTTTTAAATTCAAAGTTAAAATATTTAATTATCATTCTACTTAATTTTTAAAAGTTATTTTTTTGCAAATAATGAAGTTTACAGGATTTTTTTCTTTTTTTCTAAAAATTACTAAATGAGAAAAAATGCATTTTATATCCACTCGTCTTGAAAATCAAATGAATTTAACTGTAATCAACCGAAATTAATGAATCTTTGACAATAAATGTGTCAAAGTGTATTTTATCAAAATAAAAATATTTTTTATCTAATTTTCAATGAATGCACTGAACCATTTTGATTCAAAGTATTAGTATAAATAAATTCTGTTTTTATATTTTGTTTAAAATATTTGCTGTGAAGTAATAATTCAATATTAATAGCAGTATATATGAGTCACAAAATGACATCCTTCTTACAAAGGGAAAAATCTCTGATCAACCACAAAGATGAAATTCAATCTGTTAATGTTATTTACAAAGTGACATGTTCAAAATCATAAATTAACAATTGTTCACTAGTATGATGGGACTTTACATTAGCCAGTTGGGCATACCTCAAAGTGGTTTCTCAGGGAAAACAGATAATTAGAATATTGGAAACATGTATGTTACTAATAAAGTTAGTTGCCGGTAGCTCTCCTCAAAATGAATCTGTAATGATTTCTTCATGTCGCTAGCTATAATGTCTTTTGGTGTTAAAAAATTGATTAAAATAGTTTAGAGTCAGTGGAAATATAACCCCATTAGACTATTTTTGATAAATTTCTTAAACATTGTCTATAATTTTCTTCTGGGCACTCCAGAAAGTAAGTTAGTTTGGTGAACCTTTAGAATATCTAGTTTAAAAACTTGAAAAGATTTTTATCATATGCTTATTTTAAACATTATATTCGTAAATGAGATATAAAATGGAATTCACTGAAATTTATTTAAACATTTTAAAAATTCTAATTCAATTCGATTATGAAGAAAATTATTTTAAATTTATAATTAAAGGAAGAAAAGACAAATTATTTTATTTAATTGACTTGAGATCCATTAAAAAGATTTCACCATTGAAAAAATTTGGCAATGGTTAATTGTGATTTCTAGCATTCAATAAATTATTATTCGTTGGGCATCCTTTAATGACCATATAATGAGTTGCTTTGATTTGCACTTTTGTCATTATTAACAAACGATTGAATGATTTCGAGGAACAAATTATCCAAATTTTATTAGCTTTAATACATTAGTTATATTAATTTACTGTTAATTTTTATAAGAAAAATTTATTTAATTTGAGCTTCTAAAATGCTAAATGGTATTCCCCAACGTAATACCTAGACTTTTAAATATATATATATATATACAGTACCCAGCAAATTATTAGGGACAAGCTTGAAATTTCAGTTTCTTATGTATTTATTGAAAACTAAGAAACACTAAGCAGTTGATTGTATATAAGAAAGCATTAAAGCAATATTATGACTGTTAATATTTAGAAGCAACACCTTGGGCGTCTATGATAGGCAAATTGCAGGCTTGTATGGATGATGCATCACATGTGATACATAATTGCAGGTCATGTCACGTTGCTTTAAGTGCTGAAGGAAGTCAACAATGTGCAGTAGATGAGGTCAGACAGTATATACAAGGTCAGATAGTACATTTCCAGTGGTAACAAGCAGTTATTTTTATGACCTTCCTACCCTCTTTCTGATTAGTAGCCTTTCAACAGATGCCCACATGCCCCCATATAAGACGAAATAATACGTCTTGCAGCTCATTCATGGGTATACGTAAAGATATTTCACCATGCCCAAGAGGAAGAGTAGAAGCACTGCTATCCACGTACGATCATACTGTTAGAAATATCGCTGGAAGGTGTGGTTTGTCTAAGACAAGCTTCTCAAGAGTTCAGTGTCAAATGGCAAGTGGGACGTCAGGGTCATATAGGAAAGGAAAGTGTGACCGCAAAAGGATTACAACAGCATTGGATGAACGAGTTTTGGTGAGAAATCTAAGAAAGAATCCCATAGCAACTACCTCTCAGCTTCGCCAGCCATTGCAATCAGTGGGAGCTGACAGAACACTGCGTCGACGGCTTAAAGATGTAAATGTCAAGTGTGTTTCAGTCAGAAAAGTGCAAAATGCTCACATATCGTATGAAGAAGCAACGGCTCCAATTTGCTCTCACTCATCGTCTTTGGACTATTTATGACTGGAAAAAAGTAAGTCACAACTGATATTGTTATTTTGACAGTTCTTAGCTAAAATAATTAAAAATAGATAATTATCAAGTGTTTAGAGCATTTTTAAAAATAATTGTTTTCATAAAAACCTTCATGTAAAACATGCTTCTCTCTATTTTATATTATTAGGTGGCATTCAGTGATGAGTCTATGTTTCAAGTCCATGTAAATGGTCTTCGTCGACAGTGGAAGGGGCCTGGTATGGCCTCTCCAACATTTCCTGCTACAAAACACCCTGCTCAAATCATGATATGAAGCATGTTCTCGTGGCATGGTGCAGCTACTCTACGCTTCGTTCAGGGCTCTGTTAATACCCAAACCTATACAGCACTTCTACGAGACTCGATAATGCCAAATTTTACTCAATGGTATCCAGATGGATCAGGAATCTTTATGCACAAGGCTCCAGCGCATACATCTAGATTGGCAAATTGCTTTCTACGTGATGCTGGCGTCTTCGTGCTTCCTTGGCCCAACAACAGCCCAGATATTAACACCATAGAAAATCTATGGGCCATTATGAAAAAGCACTTAGCTGAGCGTGATATCCATAGTAAAGAAACCGTGCGTACACAGGTTCAACGCGTCTGGGACTGAAGAAATGCATCATTTTTTATATCATTGAGCTGCTCTTCTTCAGTTATAAGATTTGTAGTTTCGTAGTTTCCAAATGGATGGCTGACCCATCCATATTCATTACTTGCCAGTGTTGGAAAGTAATGTTACAGTGCTTACAGCAGATGTGTCAATGTGTACATAATGTCGGAGGTGATTTCCTTATTGGAAGAACATTCGTTGTAAGTAGGAAAGCAGTCGAAGACTCCTTTTAAGATCTTACGTTGCCACAGCAACAACTTTTCACCAAATGACTTCAGTTTTGAGGATGCAGTAATGATGTTTTCTGATGGCCATTGAAGACTTAAATTCAGTGAATTTAATTTTTCAAATAAATCAGAAAGAAATGTAACCCAAATCCACCAGATCTCGTCATGATTATAAAATTCAAAGTCTTTTTGTTCAGTCTCTAAGAACGAAATTAGTTCAGCCTTGAGTTGGACGACACGCTTTAACACATTTCCTCTGGAAAGTTAACAAACGTTAGTGTGATATAGGAGGCATTTATACTCTGAATCCATCGATTCACATAACTGAGAGAAAAGTCGCGATGCAAGGGGTCGAGATTTGATGAAGTTTACAATTGTAATCACTTGATTCAGAACAGAAATCATATCTTTCGGTAAAGATTTGAAGGCAAGAGCTTCTCGGTGGATCATGCAGTGAACAACCAACACATTTGGATTTTCTTGAAGCACGAGAGTGACGAATCCCTTTTTAGTTCCCTGCATGGACGGGCAGCCATCGCTGCAGACACTGACACAGTTTTTTTGTAATTGTAATCATCAATCCCTTTTTTTGCAGCTTTAGGTAGTTTGTAAATTTCTTAGCTTGTTTATTTTGTTGAACCCTGGTGTTTTCGAAGTATTGTTTCGGTTGTTCTTTCACAGCTGGATGTTTCGTTTCCAAGTGTCTCTTCAATTTGCTTTGAACAAGCGCCTCATTTGACAGAGTTGAATTGCAGATCAGACAGAATGGCAATGGATCCTCTTCTGGTCCAGAAGATATGAAACCATTCTCGATGTAATCTTCTTTGTATTTTCGTTTGGTTCCATGCTTTTTATTTAACGCTTTCACAGTTTTGTGCTTGCTAACATGTTTTTCCATGGATAAAAATGAATATCGTTTATTCAATAAAATTTATTGATAATTTTAGAATCTAAAATTGAGATTGTAAAATATAAGCATACAACAGAAGAAAATTATATGAAACACACCAAATACTATTATCGCTAACAATTCCACGACTGTTGTGTGACTGTCAGGGTGGCTTAAATTTATGTTTTGGTTTGACGCTACTATTACTGGTCGTTACGAACGGTGACGTCATCACAGCGGACTATAAAATAAGTAGTCCGACTTTTATAATGTTACCAACATTTAAAGAAAAACCCGCGGCACATCTGACATTCTTCCATGGCACATTAGTGTGCCGCGGTACATGGTTTGAGAAATACTGATCTAGCGGAACATGTAAAAAATGCATAAAATTTGTTTGTACTCGTTTTATATGAATCCATTAAAATCTGATTTATCATCATAGTTCATCCTAGTTAATTGAAAAATATACTTATATATAAGGATTCAAACATTTGGAAAGGACATGGGTATGCATGGACCGGTTAAGAAACGACATAATATGAACTGACCGGGTATAAATGGACCAGGTATGAAAAGACCAGAAACCGATCTACTCATCTGTTCGTGTTTACTAATTCATGTTTGCAGATGACTTTTTTGTCTCTTCCATTGGAGACACTATAACTCATTGATTAATACACAAAATGGGAAAAGTAAAGCAGCGTCAATATTAAATATATTCAATTATTATTCAATGTAAAATTAATAAAAAAATACTTCATAATAATAATAAAGGAAATAAAAATTATCCAATAACATTCAACTAAAATATTTACATATATATATTTAATCTTAAAAAATCACAATATTATTTTGTCTCGAAACACCGTGTCAATCAATAAAAAAGATATATTATTCCCAATAGAGAAATAATAATTCCTTTCGATCAAAATAATATTTCAATACATTCTTATACTATCTAAAGTTCATAAATATTATTGAACTATAGAAACAAAATCCAAACTTAATTTAAAAAAACTTAATTAAAATTTTCTTCATCAAAAAATAAAATGTATTTTATATCAAATTATGTTTAAATAATTTCAACATTATAATATTTATTACTATTATCATTTATAAAACTTAAATCAACAAACCTGTGGCATGGTATCAGCCATTTGCTTCTGTAGAGATAATTTATCTTTTTCACATTCTTCTAGTTTCCCCTGAGTTACTATCAAATGTTCTTGCACTTCTCTTAAACCTTCCATTAATCGATCTCGTTCATCCAGCATACTCAGAAGCATTTCTTCCACGTTTGCTCCTTCTCCGCTAATTTGGGAATCTCGTTCACCCTATTTTTATTTTTTACATTTAATTTCTTAAGTTAAAATAAAATATCAAAGAAATTGTTAGGATTTGAAAATATTGTGATAATTATATTATTTTTTTATTTACACTATAAAATGTTTTTAATATTTTAAAATGACTAAATACAACACTTAATTATCAAAATAGAACTATTTAAACAAAAAAAATAATATTTCAGTATAGTATACAATAAAAATAATATTTTAATTAATAACATAAATCGGAACAAGTTTTGGTTATGTTCGAAGATTATGTACTTATATTGAAGAAATTCTTCTTAAATATCTCTTTTTACTGCATGATAACGGTATGATTCCTAAAGAAACTCCAAATTCAAGTTTAAGAAAGCTAATACTTCTGTATTTAAGTATGCATTTTGGTTCAAAAGATTTTAGCATATGTAAGATTATATCGAAAATTACCAAATAGTTATACTTCGCTTTACGACACAAGAGTTTATTGATAGATTGCATAAAATAGTGCAACCTATTATGTTGAGCACCTGGCTAAGTTGGACACATCTCAACGGGACCGATCAAGCACATATTGAACTATTATGTCGTATCTTTCATAAGTCTGGCACCTGATTATCATGTATGTTGGGTACTTGGATGTGAACGCCTGACAAAAAAGTATGATGCTATGCTTTTTATATGTTTAGCACTTGGCGATGGTTCGTCAACATAAGAAGACATGTCGTGTTGAGAAAACGGGAAACCATGCAAATTGCAACTGATCAATGCACAAATGACAGCAATGTGAAATTATGCACCACATCCAGGAAGACCAGTCATTCAGTTAGGTGTCAACTAGTACGGCACTAAAGAGTACATTAATTAACATTCAATTAGATAATTGTACAATCATCTAACTAATTATTAAGTTCATGGTACATGCATGCGTGATGAAGATTCTTGCTGTAACATGAAGCAATGTGTAGACGCGGGTGTTGATAAAGAAAAGTTCATGGACTGCGTGTACCTTCCTCGTAAAAATGTATTCACTTATTGATATAAAAACTACGTTGTTTAACTGACGCTGATAGTTAACAAATGCTTAAAAATTTCATTGTGATTCTTTCGGTCAGGAATCGATAATTAGGTTCCAAGAAAACAGTTATCGGTAATTACTTACAAATTGTAATTATTAATCTTTTCAATCTATTTACCCAAGAAATTGAAAGAAGTAATTTTGTTCCAACAAGTAGATAGTTAGACAGTTTCAAAAGATCATACAACATCGAAATGAAAGCTATCTGTGGCGAATCTGGATTCGTCGCTGCAAATGCTGTTGTTGATTGGAAGATGAAATTGGTGCACCTGTGTACATGGTAAGATAATATCACCTTGAAACACAGCAAGAAGAGTTGGATGACAAGTGCAATATTTTATACTTGGTTTAAGGAACTCGATAATACAATAAAGATGAAAGGAAAATATTTTTTTGTTCATTGGCAGATGCTCAGCACACCAAAGTTTGGTATTATCAAATGTTAAGATGATTTAATTTGCCACGAAACAAAACTTCTAAAATTCAACCGCTGGACCAAGAAGTTATTTGTTGCTTGAAAAGTGAATACAGCAAACTTTTTCTCAAATCTGTTGTGCTGAAAACTAGGAAATTAAAATTCAAGTCTACATGCAAATTTGCATAGCGAATCGGTGAAAGTAACCACCATTTTGGATGTAGTGTTCAGGATTTCCGAAACATGACAGAAATTGAATCATGAAAAAATAAAAACATGCTTTATGAAAGGCGGTGTGGCATAAAATTTCCCTCCATCCACGAAATTTTTTAAAATATCTACTCCCATGTCACGAAATATTTTAAAAATTTCTATCCAGCAACAAAATTTTATGCATAAAATTTCCCCTCACATTAAAAAATTTCCCTCCACATAACGCTAAATTTATTTAATAACGTTTGAACTTGGATAATAACAATCAAGCCAATAATGAATTTTAAAACTTCCAAAGTCACCTAACTCTACGGATAATTTAGTGTTATCGAGAAAATGTATTCATATTTAATTTTAGAACCATAAAAAATGGGCAAAATATCCAATATATAGTTTAACCTATCCGATTATATGATCTACATTCAATATAAATTGCATCCCCAATAAAATTTTACCGTATATGGAGATAGAAAAGCGTAAAAATATTGAAAGAGGTTCTGGAATGACGACGTTTTCAAATATTTTATTCTTGTCTTGATTTTAAAAGTCATTCTTTATGCTGCAGGAAGACACAAGAATGTTAGAAATAAAAACCTATTTAAGATTGAAGAACTATGAAATTAAAAACTCGGAAAATGATATGCCAGTGTCTGTCAGTGTAACTGATGAGGACTGTCCAAGAGTAATTCATAGTATCGTGCTGAATTTTCGGATTGATAATATAACGGATAAGGGCATGTTTTATTGCCAATTTCCCCATTGCACTAAGTGCGTTTATACAAGCAAAAGTCTCCAGAATCACTGGTCATTTCTAATAGGGAAACAGAAGAGTGCCAGTTGAAATTGTTTTTTTAAATCTATTTTGGATATTCTTCCTGGTTCTCAATCATAACATACGATTCTTCGAAATCCAACACATGAACACGGTATGCAGAGAGCTTTCAAAAAAATACATGAATAAAAATATGAACAGCTACTTAAATGAATCAAGTATGTGGATGGATGGTGTATGGGTTACAGATGATGAAATTTTAGAAACAGTATCAATTTTGAAAACAGATATTTTAGTCCACTCCTCATATGGTTGTGATGGTAAAAAGTGGCTGCGGTATTCTGCATCATTTTCTCTTGATAAGGCATCAGAATATGTCATCTTGCTTGCACACAGTGATGAACATTGTGAGCCCGTTATTACTAGTAAATAGAAAAATTATTTAAATTTTATGTGCATTGTTGTTTGTCGACTGTAGTTTTCTATTCTGAAGATAAAATTTTAATGAGAATGAAAAGGAAATTTTATAGTTGGCAGAAAGTTTCATTAAAAAATTCGTGACAGAGGAGAAAATATTTCAAAAAAACTTTGGGTGTGGATGAAAATTTTACAGAGGGGGAGTAAATTTCATAAAAAAAATTCGTGACATGGGAGTAAATATTTTGAAACATTTCGTGGATGGAGGGAAATTTTATAGTGGGGGGGAAATTTTATTTCACACCGGTTTGCAGATCAAGAATTAGACTGTGCACACAAGTTTACAATAAGATAAATCAATGCTAGAAATTTTTGATACAGCTAGGAACGCTTTGGAAATTCAATATTTAGTGTATGTAAATGATTTCTTTGAATTTGACGATCATTTTGAACTTTTTGAGAATTGCAGTGAGGAAAATATTTTTCAGTTTTTACTGTATGAAATGAGAGAAACCCATTAAGACATCGAGGTTGAAGTAACTGATGAGATTGAATCTCAGGTTGAAGATGAAACTGAAAGTGAAAAAGTGCCATCCATGAATGCAGTTAGATATGATAAAGAAATTTAAATTATTTCTGTGCAGGGACTCCGAATCGATAGTGCACATTATTGGAGCTTAGAAAGTGATGCTTGGGAAAGGAGAAACAAAATGAAGTAAACTATATTATCAGACTGATTAAATAAATACACATGTGAAACATTTTATCTTATGATATTAATACCTTGGTGTTTTTATGCACTATTTCAAGTGCCAATAAAAGGATTTGTGAAAACATAACCAAAATCTCAGTACCAATGACCCCTCATAGTGGTCGTTTACTTATTTAGATTAAGGTCATTTTGTATCAAACATTATACCGAGCAGAAGGTAAATTTGGACAAGTTTAGTTTCGTCGAATTTCAGAACACTCTTCATTATGAAACGAATAAAAGAAAATTTTTACATGAGTTTTGGTTGTTAACATTTCGAAATTAACAAATTATTAAAACTAAAAGTTTCAAATAATTTGAAAATAAATTATTATATTCATAAAACTTTTGTTAGAAATAATTAATAATTTCATGTTTTCTAAAGATACAATAATGCAAATCAGTATTATAAATTATAAATACAAAAAATAGTTAGATGAATAAATTAAATATAAAACTAAGGAAGACGTTCAAATAACAGACATTTTTTAGTGCACTACTTAAATAATATTCATTTTATAATACTTTCATTTTATTATAATCTGAAAGTTTCAAAATGTATGAGATTATTTTCACAAAATAAATTTTGTATAAGCAAATTTTTTATTTTAGTTTTCATTATTATATTATATTATATCCAGTGGATGTTATTTCGATATAGTTTCTGTTTTTTTATCTCTTAAAATTCACAGTCCAGCTATCTTTAAAGTAGTGTTTTCAGACGTTTGTTCTTTATTGATATAGCAAAAGAAAGCTAATAGATATTTTTCTATTAACTTCCTTTGATTTAATTATAAATAAATAAAGAATAAATAGCTGATTTTAACTAACGATTATATTTACTATAATAACAAAATGAAAATATATTAAAATAATAACGAAGAGAAAAAGAAGAAATAAACTTTTGATCACTGTAGAAAATCGAATTTGAATTAGAGGGAAACCTTACTCGTGAACATGAAACACATTACCTTGAGCACTAAATAACAAAATCGAGACGACTTTACAGGTTGAAATCCCAGAAACTTTCTTTATTATTCCTTTATTTTATTTGTGGCTGTTTATTATCCTTTTAAAAATTTTCTTTTGTTTTTTTGAATTTGTATTTAAATAATTTATAATTTCGTTTCGTTTGATTTGTATTATAATAGTTGGAGGGACCTGTTGAACATAAATGCGGTTTCACTTATATCTTTTTGATCACGTTTTTAAATTTGTGATGAGATTCGGTACGATATTCATTTTTATTTCGCAGAGGTCAAAATTCATACGTTGGAGAGTCATATCGTCATTGCCGTAATCCTATTACCGAGCACATACAACTAAGTCAGACGAGTAAGGACTATGATCAATTGGAGACATGTAAGAATAGAAGATCATCTGATGTAAAGGATTAATTTTCAATTTTTAAAGACAGTTTTGCACGTCATTATTAATCAGACATCAGAACCCTTTTATAAACATGCAAAAGGACATAGTAAAACTATCATACTGTTAAAAATTTTATTTGTCATTTTGATAAGTAAATCATACTTACATTGCAATGTTTAACTATATCTCTTTTACTTATTATTAATCATATAATATAATAATATGATAATATCAAAATTTTTTATCTCTAATTTTTAAAATACGTTCATTTATTTAATTATTATAATTGCAGATGATCAAAAACGAAATTTTGATACATATTTAAAAATTAATGTCTTAAAAAAACTTTAACAAAATTATTTTTTATATATATCGGGCATTAATTTGATGTTTTTGAAAAATATCTTTGTTAAAGCTTTTTGAGAAATGGATTATTGCACATGTTTAGGAATTTCGTATTCCATTATCAGCAGTTTTAATTTATATGTGTAAGTTTTGAATACTATCTAATTATAAATATTACCAAATAATATCTTGATTAATTAAAATAAATCTAAATGTCAATCCTTTAAAACTAACTTTTTATAAAACTAACACATTTTAATGATAAATTATAATTATAATTTTAATTATAATTATTTTGATGATAGAATATAAAATTCCGAAGCATGTTCAACATTCAAGTTCTAAAAAATGTTTTGGTATAGTTATATTATTATCCAATTATAACAATCGATCGACTTAATTGTAAATGTTCATTAATCCGGGTTTTGAGATGACGATTTATCTCGGCAATGTACGAGTTTTTACACTCATGACAATAAAATTTATAAATCAGATTAGGTTGAAATCCACTAATTCGAGAGGAAGCTTTGAACTTTGAAAGCTATTGAAACCACTTGGACACTACTTATATTCTAGTAAATACTCTTTTTAAATGATTTTAATCCTTCAGAATATGGTATTTCGATTATTTGTTTGTGCTCTTCAATGTTCTTTTCATTTAAACCTTTCTTAACCCATGTTTTCGTACCTAATTTGTTTTAATGTAACCTTAATATTGTGTTTTATTTGTTTGTTTGAATGCAGGTTATCCCTAAGAATATTTAACTTTAATATTAAACTAGGATAACTTTTTACCGGGTAAAACCTTTCTATTATTATACATAATAAGCTATCGTAATTTCTCACGACCTCCAGATTCAAATCAACAAATTTGGCATATCAAAATAGATATGGAAGACCAGTTGTGATCTCAGTATCCATTGTTTCGCAATCCTTTTGCATAACAGACATATCTGACAGCCGCAAACTTTCACTTCCCCTGATATTTGAACAAATCTAAGTTTTCAGTAATGTTATGATGAAGAATAATCGTAATAATTGTGAAAATAGTTGGAAGAAGATAATCGCCATGATGTGGACTTTAAACAGAAAATAAATACGGATTAAGTGGAAATAGGTAATCTTTGTTTCGGTATATTGCAAAATAGTCTATATTCATTCAGTGAGAAATCTCCTCCTTATAAACCCAAAATGCAAGTGTAAATCTCAGTATATATAATAGTAAATGCCATCCAAAGCCATCTATAAATTTACTCCAATCGTTATTAAAGCAAAAAAATCATCGTTTAATAATCAAACGTTTGTTTATGAAATAAATATTCCCAATTTTTTAATTAATAATAAAACGTAATCAAATTAATATCTCAAATTCGTATGAAAATATTCGGAAAATGTCGAAAAAACTTATTTCAATCGGAATAAATCTCAATAATTAAAGACAAAGCGAAATAAAACCTGAGAATTCGCATCTTCGGAAATCGTCGGCATTACATCGCAAATCATTTGTTCTCGTTCAATTATTTAATTTGCCATTATTTCACCAAAAAATATTAAAAACGGAATAATTGAATTGAAATAACGAAAATTAAAAACTCCGAAAGTCGCATTTAAAAAATCGCTGTTAAAGTAAATAAATTGATGTTTGTTAGTCGATTAAAAGAAATGCAGTTTTTAATTAGGACAAATTGTTTCGATTGAATGTGATTTATTTTGCATTAAATTGAATAAAATGCATTTATTTGAATAGAAATTCGATACAAATTTTTTAACCTAAACTTTAGGTTTAAAATAAAAAGATTGAAATTTAAATTATTTTTAGAAAACAAGGAAAAATCATTTATGTAGCTTAGGAAAATTTATATGTTTAAATAATTTTTGTATTAATTTTTTTGGTTTATTTGATATTTTTTCTGGGATTTAAATTCATTTGAAATAATGTAAAAAATTAACAATTATTTTACTGGTATTAATATTGTGCTTTCTGTTTTTCAGAAATTTCATTAAGAATTTGATAATCTTTGAATTATTATCATTATATTTGAAATAAAAAACACCATTCGGTTTATGAAAAATCGTACTTTTAAATAAGACAATGGTAACATTAACACTAGAACTCTGAACCGGTCAAAATGGCCGGTTGCATCATTTATTTATACCATTTCCTCTTTAATATTTTACGATAATGCAATGATTTTTATTAAATTTGTGTATAGACTAAGATTATGAATTATTTTTTTTACGTTTCTAATTTTTAGAGATAACTTTGTGTTATACCTAAATATACGAACCTGTCATTTTGATCGGTCATGAAAACATCATGGATACATGTTATGTATTCACGGATTTTTTTATTTTTATGTGAAATATTCCCGGAATTCTAAAATTCTACGTGTATTTTCTTATAATGTATTTAAACAAAATAAGTTCTGTAGAAGATGGCCTTATAGCTCATCAGATTATTGAACTCCTGAGAAAGTTATAATTAAACTTCGAAACGTTGGGAACCAATAAAATTTTCGTTTTCTTTTTCAAAGCCCTCAATCCCGCAACAATGCCTTTTTGTTTAAATTTTAGATTTCAGGGGGTTATTTGAATGCAAAAAAACAAGAATTTTAATTCAAAAAAGACGAGTTTAAATGAAAAACCCTGTACTAGATAAATACACAACTTTAAATGTTTGAAAATCATGAAAATCTTCGTCAGACAAATCATCAAAAGGGTTCTGCAGAGCTTGAACTTTTTGTTTCATTGCGTATAACTCAGGTATGTTTAGAGGCCAGGGCGGATGCAGGGGAGGTTAATTTCCCCCTTTACCCCCTCCTGGATCCGCCTTTGGTAGTACCGAATAATGTTAGTATTGTCGAAAAAAATAATTGAGTCGGATAAATAATTGTATAGAGTCAATAGTACAGTCAAAAATTGTTGAGGGAAATAATAATTATACGGCCAACATAATTTACGAGCCAAGTAATTATTCACAGACAGGAATAATAATTCATTTTAATTTGAGATGAATTTAATGATCTTCAAATTAAATTCAAAATTGCTAATTGAAATTTATAATTAAATAATCGTCAGGGTTATAAAACATAATGGAGAGGGAAAAATATAATTCGTAATTTCTTTTATTTATCTTTTACTTTCTTTAATTTCTGTCTTTGATTATTTTTGCTTACATAATTCTTTTCTAGAATTATGTAAACTTTGATTATATAACATTTAAAAAATGATTAAAATAAAAAAATACAAATTACAAAGTCGATTACCATTCATTAAACGTATCTAGGTAAGACATGGACCAAGCTACAAAAAAAATTCACAAAATAAAAAAAAAGAGAACAACATAAAAAATCTCACACACCAAAAGAAAAATGTTGCTAAAGAGGTATTACAATTAGAAAGATAAATAATTTAAGGTAATTAATTTTTCGGTTAGAAATTTTACCCTGAAAATGCTGACACATTCGAAAAGAACGAAATTTATTGGAGATATAACAAATATATGCGAAGATTTATCCAAACTTGACTGTAAATCAAGAAATATTTCAGAGGTCCAGTTTGAGAAAGGGAAAGTTTATGTATTCTTAGGCAGTGATAGTGAAGAATAAAACATACGCAAAGTATGTAAAAGAAAAATTGTAAGATTACCGTCATATTTCGATGAGAATGAAGATCAGCAAATTGAAATTGCTTACGATGGAACTATTTGAAATGAAATCAAATCTGTATTCTCTCCATAATGAAACCAAAACAAAATTTTCAAGAAAAAAATGGGACCTACAGAAAATGCAAAAAGAAACATTATAAAGAATGTTGTGAAAAAACTACTAGTGCTTTCTCATTACTAATTAATCAACAAATTATACATCATATCATAACATGTACTGTGAGGAATATTTGGTGTATTGATTTTTTTTGTAGTGTTTACATATTTAAATGTTGTGTGTTGATTTGGGATTGTGTCTCTCCTAATCAGATGGTTGATTAATATTTTAATTCTTATAATCTGAAATTAATCTATTCAAATGTAGATTTACAGGGTATTGTATTTCTATATTACACACAAAAATTGAAAATATTTTTTTTATTTACCCCAAATAAAAAAAGAAAAGAAAAGAAAGCGCTAACAGAGGAAAAGAAGGATTTAATACTTCGATTATCACAAGACGAGTCCATGACTATGAAAAGAAATTCTTTAATGGTCGATATAAACGTCAGGACGGTGTCATCGGTTATCTGGGGTTCAAATAACCCACACCCCGTAATTACTTCTTCTAATCCCGTTCCATCTCCTCCCCCACGTCATGATGACCAAGTTGTCAGAAACATCGTTGCTTGTCACAACGACCTGACTCTGACGGAGATAAGTGAAGAATTTTATACTAGACTTGGTGTAAAGAAATCTAATTCTACAATCTGTAGAAAGTTAAAGAAGCTTGATATTACAAAAAAAGACTTTCTTTAATCCCTGAGGAATGTAATTCCCCGAATAACATTGATAAGAGGTCTATACATGCAAGTGCTATTTCGCAATACAGCCCTGAGGACCTCGTTTTTTGGATGAAACAGGATTCAATAGCCTTACATCGCGTTATTATGGAAATTCAGTCAAGAACGTTAAAGTATACAGGCAGGTTCCTGCAAACTCCTCGGAGTTATGATTATTCTCTTTTATATTTTACACGAACTTATTATTCTTATTCTTATTCCAGTTGTGATGCACCAAATTCAATTATGATGACGGATTTTTTGAATGTCCCAAGTAAACCGTAAAAATTTACAAATTGAAAAAAATAATAATTAAATATTTATCATTGCCAATTAAATTTTTTCAAAAAATTAATGCATATTTTAATTATTTTCAATATTTTTTACTTTTTTTAATTATTGTCGATTATTTAATATTTTTTATATATATACATATATATATTTAAAAAATTTATGTATTTTTCTCATATTTCTAGATAATTGATTTATTAATTTGGATGCGGGAGGAATAATAGTGGTAGTCATATCAGTGCTCGCCTTCATAACCCTTGTAACAACCCTCATAGTTTGCATTGTACGTGTGAAGAAAACCGAGATGTAAACTATTTCATTTTGACTTTTGAAAACATTTTCCAACTATAACTCAATGGTTTTATTAATTGAAAACTAATTTGTACTCACATTTATCTCATTTATTTTATTAATTAATTATATAAATTTATACCTCTAATGATTGTTTTGCGTAAGAAATGTTATACAAATATGAGAGTATTTTGATTTTACTGCCTCTCGGACACCCTTAAAAAAAGATAAAATTAAACTTATAAAATAAGTAATATTTATTAAAATTATGTAGGTGATTTATTAGGTTGGTCGAAAAATAATGGCGTTTTGGGACACAAACTTCAAAGACGTGCAAATTCACAGAAACAAAAGTTTATTAATCAAAGTATAAACCGTTAGCATCAATACATTTTTGCCAACGAGAAACAAGTTGTTTTATTCCATCAGCATAAAATGCATCGGTTCTCGAAGCGACGAATTCTTGGAAGGCATTTTGAGCATCATTATGATTTTTGAAAATTTTTTCACGTATGAAGTTGTACAAATGCCTGAAAAAGTAGAATTCCGTTGGTGAGAGGTCTGGTGAATATGGTGGATGAAGCAGGGTTTCAAAGAGAACATGTAAAAGGTGAATTTTCATTTTTCGTGAAAACAACTTTAACACAGACGATCAAGTCCGCGAAGGGCGGCCCTCTCTTGACATAGACGAGAAGATAATCGAATTTCTGACTGAAGACAAGCGTTCAACAACGAGGAACATTGCAGAGGGAATTGATCAGGATAAAACCTCGATGTGGCGCCACTTGACTACAATGGGATACCGATACCTGGAAAAATGCTGGGTGCCACACGCTCTGACGCAACAGACAAGGATAATCGCAAAAGAATTTGTCAACAGCTATTGGATAGTTATCACCGGAATGATTTCCTGTCCCAAATCATCACCTGCGATGAGATATGGGTGTACTGGGACAACGAAGGCGCTTTCAACAATAGATCATGGAGAAAATCAGATGAAAACCCACTTTCAACACCGGCACGAAGAATAACAAACAAAAGGCATCTCGTCTCCGTCTTTTGAGACAGTAAAGGACTGCTCTTGTTAGATGTCTTACCTCCAAATGCTACAATCAATGCGGATGTCTAATGTACTCAGCTGGATCGTCTCAATATCGCCGTTCAGCAGAGGCGCAGACGGTTACTCAATGGAGGAAACCACATTGTTCATTATCTGTACAATAATGCTCGTTCGCATACGGCTGCTAAGACCAAGGACAAGCTGAATGCGTTTGGATTCACCGTACTACCACATCTTCCATATTTCCTCGATCTCTCACCATCTGACGACTATCTATTCTCTCCAATGAAATGTGCGTTTAGATGAAAGAATTATGCCGGAATGAACGATATCAATGAAGATCTTCTACATTGGTTTGACAAGAAACCGCGTGATTTTTTTCAAAATGGGATACGCAGCTTCCCTGGACATTGTCTGAGATATATTGAGCACAATGACGACTACTTGTCGCATTTGCATGACGTGGACGATTGATAAAATATTTTATATTTTATTGTATTTTGGTGTTTCTTTTGGTGTTTTTTGCGACAAAACCTTTGAGACAACCCTATACATATGAACTGTGCGAAGATATTCAAGTGAAAGATTATTAAAGACATCAATGAACATAAAAATGTGTTACTGAAGCCCATATTAACATAACTCGAATGGAATAGTTAGACACAAAACAAAGAAAAATTGGGAAGACCTGATACCAGAAATTATAATGTACACTACATTTCAACATTTCAGAAGAAAAGAGGCAAAATCATGGTGAAAGTTATATCTGGTAAAAGAATATGCAAAGAAATATGACATACTCGAGATATAAAGATGATTCAGGAAAACGTTTCTGAAGAGCTATCAGTCAGTAGAAAGTTTATATTGGATATGAAGTGCTAGTCAAGATGGAAACTGGAGTAGAGGAAAAAGACAAATATGAAAGACCTTATAAAGTAATTCAAGAGTTATGTAACAGAAGATACAAATTTTGACAAGAACATGAAAGAATCTTGGATTGAAATGAGAAAAAATGAAGAAATTTATTTTCATTTTGCTGACAAAAAATTAAACAATTTAAAAAAGTAAAAGAAATTTAAATTTCAGGAACAAAAATTTTTAACAAATTAGTTGAGAATGCAATGCTTGTGCTAGCATTTTAAAAATTATTGGGAGAGAGTGTCATGTGAAGCATTGTTCATCAGATCATTTGATCCGAAAATCAATGTTCAAACAGCATTCTCAACTAATTTGTTAAGAGTTTTCGATTATACTTACGGAAGTGATTACATAATCATTCATTTCTTATATAAAAATTTTAATATAAACAAATAAACGCCATTTAAAAATATATTTTATGATAATATATTTCGACGGTTTAACCGTCATCATCAGATCACTAATTATGTTCTTTTCTATTGCTTTTATATAAGAAATGACTGATTATGTAATTACTTACGTAAGTCTAATCGAAAACTCTTAACAAATTAGTTGAGAATGCTGTTTGAACATTGATTTTAGGATCACATGATCTGATGAACAATGCTTCACATGACACTCTCTCCCAATAATTTTTAAAATGCTTGCACAAAATCTTAAAATCATTTATGCTCATATTACATTTACACATTTTTTTATGCTCAGCAATATTACTCTTTCCCCCCTTTTTGGCAGTTCAAACAGCACTCTCAACTAATTTGTTAAGAGTTTTCGATTAGACTTACGTAAGTGATTACATAATCATTCATTTTGTTGGGGATTGATATAATTATTTGCTTTATAAGTATTTTGACTTTAATTTATTTTGATATTTTGTTATTGCTTTGATTTTTGGTTTTATTTTTTTGTAATAAATATATAAATAATACGACGATGTTATTTATATTCTATTAATAAATATTATAATATATTTAAATTTATTTTCAAGTTTAAAATATTATTATTTATATCATTAAGTTAAATATTATTAATTTTTAAGGTTAAGTTACCTTTTAAGTTTAAATTTAAGTTTAAAATATTATTATTAATATTTAAGGTTAAGTTAAGTTTAAAATATTTATTATATTATAAAGGTTAGGGCCACTTCTTTTGTGCGCAGGCCACGCACTCTTTCTTTTCTTTAGCCACGCAGGCTACGCATCCATAAAATAGTATAAAAATAAGAGCTTTTGAGAACCCTTTTAGTAGAAAATTCTTAAACGTTTTTAAGGTAAGGTTGTTAACAGATAGTAGTAGAAAATTCTTAAACGTTTTTAAGGTCTTAGCCGATTCGCCGACAAGAAGGAGGTTGCTGATTTTATTATAGAAGAAGAATCCCGATCATTTTAATTGTTTTGTGGAGACTATCGATTACTATCAATTAGAAAAAACCTTCAATTATATTATATCGAAGAAGACAGAAGAAAACTTACAATCATTTTATTGTCGAAAACTATTGATCACATTATCCACTTTATTAAAGAAGTTTGAGAAAATTTCTAACTCATCGAAGAAGAATTGTTGATTTTAACAAGAAGAATTGCTCGAGGAAGAAATAGAGAAATCGTTGATAATCGAGATTGTCTAATTGAGGAGATTGATTTTCACACAGGGTGAGATTCTTGGAAATTGATTATAGGTTTTTATTATTAAATTTTAAATATTCTAAAATCAATAATTAATTATTATTTCTATTATTATTTAAATTAATAATCCTTATTATTATTAACTCATCTACTCGTGGTCTGCAGTCGATGTACTGTGACCACCACTAAAGTCTCACATCACACACTAAGGACATTTGAGTTTCTTTGTAAAATCCTATTTGTAATTATTGTATATTTTAATAAATTTGTTTTAAAAAATATTTTCTCGTGTTGTCATTTAGTTATTGAATCTTATAATCTAATTTAATCATTTATAAATTTTAGTGGAAGGTTTAATTTATCTAAATTATATCTTCCCTTTCTGATAT
>MQRK01240826.1:18372-30035 GCA_001938485.1 Girardia tigrina | reverse complement strand
GATATTTTTTCACATTTACATTTATTTTTCAACAAATAATACTATTATTACGTCAACAATTATTACGTCAGCGTTAGTGAAGCAGGCAGTGAGTGACTTGGGCTTTTATAATATAGATGGTCATTTTTGTCTTTTTTATTGTAATAAACACTGTGCAAAAATGAGGCAAACATTTGCTTCAAACGACCAAAGCTATTTTCCAATAGAAATTACAATATTTACGGAAAATTTAAAATAAAAACTTTAAAAATAGAGATGTAGAGATACCTAAAATATATCCCTATAACGATATTACTGGCACTTATAAAAAATGTATCAAATAAGAATGTTTAATATGTAAATATGAAATATGTGTCATAAAAAACGAGAATTTAAAATATTTTTTAATATATTTTCAATGTTATTATTGTTTATGTTAAAAATTAAATAAAAATTATAATACCGGAAATAAATTTAGGGAAACATATTCCATTATGTCATATAAACGTATAAAAACGTATTATAAAACAAATAAAAAAATTTCAAAATTCAGAAAAAATAGGATGACTTTCGTGGGGTGTACCTTGTTGGTTCTGATCGCAATAGTTTTGGGCTGTTGTATGTTTGGAGTTGATTATCTGATTAATAAGTCGTTTTGCGAAAATCGTAGAACGTCCTCACCGGAACGTATGATTTAATAAAATTTTCAAAGTCAGAATGGTTTTCATTAATTTTTAAATTTTATTTTTGTTCTTGTATAAAAATTTTATTAATATTATATTTTTAAATTAAAATTTAAGATGATTTTAAATATTTAATTGTTTATAAAGTTAAAACTAATTTTTGCTTAATTGCCAAAAAGATTTTAGTTAAGGTTCCCTTATTATTTAGTTGAAAATATTTTAATTTTGCCATTATATTTTTTAAATTATTTATAATTATTCGGTTTAATTTCATTCTGAGAAAATGAATAATATATATTTTTAAAATGCATATCTTTCCAATATTCGTTTTTTTATATTGATATTATTTGGTTTTATATTATACATTTTTATACATTTTACGTTTTTTATACAAAAAATAATGTAATTTATAAAGAATTTTTACAACTTTAATCCGTCTTAATATTTTTTAAAATTTTATTTTTTGCACTTAATTTGTTTAGTATAATATTTTTATTTATTTCAATATACCATCTTTAAGAAATAAAATAATAATTTTACAAATAAAATGAAAAACTTTCACAAAGAAAATATTTTCTAAAAAGTTTCGTTAAGTTAAATTATCTCAAATCGTATTCCATCGACTAGTTTCAGTAGTTTTACCACATTAATCAATATCTATATCTGCGTCTTCATTTGTCGGTAAATCCCCATTTTTACAAAGACGCGTGATCTCAATTTAAAATAAAAACGATTAAAAAAATTAACACAAAAACCTAATATTTTGATTAACGGCGCGCTGTATATTCGAGGACATACGGTATCTTATTTAATCAATGGGTTATGTTAAGTAATTAAATTAACAACTTGCAAAGCCTTTCAACACATTTCCAAAATTATTTAATTTAAAATTTATTTCAAATTATATAAATGATTTCGCGAATTTTAAATATCTGAAAAATATAAAAAATATTCGAAACGTTTTTCAAACATTACAATTTTGGCTAATTATTAAAAATAAAAGAAATAATCAGAAAAAAGTTTTTTAAATAATCCAAAAGAAATTTTATAACATTGTTAATTAAGTAACATAATTAAATTAGCTTTTAAATATTTTATATATCTTAATTAAAAATTTTTCAATTATTACAAAAAAATGATTTTTAATACTTGATTAAAAAATTTTATATTATTAACCCTAATGGGGCCGAAACTATTTCCTTTAGAAAAAATGAATTTTTGATATTAATCTAAATAACTTGTTCGCCATTAAAAAAATATTTTTTGTTTCATACGGTCTTTTTGTAATAGGGTGTCCAATCCAAAGACTATTGCACCTAATGCCGCCTGTTGCTGAGTCGTCAAATTGATGTAAAAAAATATTTGAGCAGTGTTCTTTTAAAAGGACGGTGGCCCCATTCGGGTTAATAAAAATTAAATAATATTTCTAAAAACTTTATAAATATGATTTTTCTATTTAAAAATGAATAATGAAGTTTTTTTAATTATTTTCAAACTTCATTATGGTTGTGGTTAAAAATCATTAGCATTTTTTTCTGATTTTTTGAAAAAATTAATTAAGTAAAAACCTTTGGACTTTTGTTTTAATTTTTGAATTATTAAAAAATTATAAAATTTTTAATAAAACATTAATATCATCTCAAATTTTAATGAAGTAAAATAATAAAAATGTAGAAAAAAGTAGCTATTTTCAAGATGAGACTTAAAAATATAAATCAAGAATGGACAATATTTTATTGTACTAATTGAAGTATGTAATAAAGAATATTTTAAAATATAAAATAGTATTCATTCGTGAATTCGCAAAAATCTAAAATATTTTTCATCTTCAGTTGGTACGAAATACTTATAAAAACTTTAACAGATATAATTATAAAAAAATATAAATACAGAAATAAATAAAAATAAAATTTAAAATTAAGTGTAAACTTTTATAATTAGAGTTTATAAAATTATTTAATTAAATATCTAAAAATTAAATAGCACTAATTATTGTTAAATCTACAATTATTCGTTTGTTAATATTATATATAACTTTATATTTATAATATGAACACAACTAACATGGAAAATATGTTAAATATATAAATTTATATAATATTAAAAAATGTTAATAATACTAAATATTTTTTTAATGGCATTATAATTTAATTACCTGATTTATTTAATATTTTATTTATTAAAATTATATTTAAAAAATGTCTACTTAACGATCTTTTAATAGTAAAACCTATAAAATTATAAAAAAAATATTTAACTATTTAGACTTTTTTCAAATTTACTTTCTTAATACTTTTATAAATTTTATATTTCTTTTTTATATTATTATTTTTGTTATATTTTTATTTAAATATAATGTTGACAAATTATGATTTTTTTGATTTTAACATACTTTTTAATAATGTTTAATTTTAAGATGTTTCAGTCTTAATATTTAAGTTATTAATATTTTAAGTTATTTTATTTTATAAAATAATAAAACATATTTTATATTTTTGATAATCTTTGTTTAAATATTATAACAATTAATATAATATTCAAGAAAAATGATAAACGAATTTAGAACTCTTCTTGCACAAAATACAAATTCTGATAAGATTCTTCCAATTTTAGATATTTGTGGTTTTGATAATTTAAATGATTTTAAAATTTTCGATCACCAAATGGTTGCCAAAATCGAGGAATATTTGCGTAATATTTTACCTGGAATGTCTTCTGAGAAGTGTCTAGCAATAATTGGAGAAGATTTTGCTCACAAACCTGAAAAGTTTACGTTTTCCCCAGCTTTTAGGAATCGTTTAATTGAAGCGGTCACTGCTTTAATGAAATACATTCCAATGGAAAACACTCTTAATATTCAACTATCTTCTTCATTGGACAACCTAGATCTTGAATCAAGGGTCAAAGAAGAGAAATCTACAAACGAATTGATTTTTTCGCAAAGTCAGTCAAACAAAGAATGTGTGAAGAAACAAAAGAATCACTGTTCCTATTTTTATAATGCGTCAGATAGTACGTATGATAAAATCGTTCGAAACATTCAAGATATATATCCAAAAGAAACTTTGAGGAAAGAAGAGGATTTTCTCATTGAAGAATGGTATGACGAATCAAATAGGAAAGATCACGGAATATTTCTCTGTCGTATTTGTGAAAAAAAGGAAGGAAAAGAAAAAAGAATTAAGTTCAATTATGTGGCACATTCATGCATAATTTACACAAATATTAGAGCTCATTTAAAAACACATTTTTCAAAGAAAAATCGAAAATAAAACATTTTTTTACAAAATCTTTAAATTTTGATTTTATTGAATAAATATTGTTTATAAGTTTCGTAACTTTAGTGACCACAATTGCTACATCACAGTACCGAAGATAAAAGCGCACCATTATCGGAATTTTATGATCTCCTCATTGTAGTGCCCTACTTATTTCATATATTTAATTTTATTTTTTTGGTGTGTACATTTGCTTTTATTTCCCTTTATGTAAACATTTTTTATCTTTAATTACGTTTAATAGTAAAATGATTTTAGTGTGTATGTGTGATGTACCTTGTCTTGTGACGTGGCATATATATTTGTTTTTTTGTAAGCTTTTATCTATATTTTTTGTCTACATCCAAATGGTTTTTTTGTTTTGTTGTCATTCGGATTTTGTTATTATATGTTTTATTCTCAATATTATTCTTTAAGACTCTTTTTGTTATTGTTGTGAGGGCGAGAGAATTTAACGCTTGGCAACGTTAAATCATATAGTAGATATGGAAAATAATGAATCGAAATTAACATTGATTATTAGAATTTGAAAATACAATTAAACAATTAATACTTTAACGACACACCGGAGATTCTATCCACCAACTACAACCGTTTTTCTCGTTCAAAGATTTAATCCGTTAGCAACAACAATTTTTTTGGGAGTGAACTTTGCGAAACTCGATTATAAATGTAACACGCGAAAAGTATTTTTTCAAATCAATGTTTAATTGATAATATTCAAACAAAATATTTATCAAAAAAGCAAATATTAAATATTTCAAATAATTAAAATATCTAATATCCAACACTCCCACCAGATTCGTCCACAGAAGAATCTGAATCCACAATGTAATCATTTAGATAAGGCGGTCTTCGTCTTTCTCTACTAGGCCGACTGTTCAATGATTATTCTTCTTGTGTCTGATTGTCTGGTAGTGATGCAGTTTCCTCCATATTCATATAGTATGACTTGGAATTTTCAACCAAGTCAGGCTTTCTAGGTCGAATGTCTGCGATATGTCTTGGACCGCAAAATCCGTTGCAATTTACTAGATATTTCCTTTGATCTATTCTTTTTACGACAACACCCTTGGCCCATTGCTGTGTACATGGTGTACTGTTTTCCGGTTTTACCCACACGAATTGATTCTCAACATCTGGATTTCCACAGAATGGCTCCTTTTCACTTCTTTCAATTATATCTAACCCTATGGGCAAATAGCTATATAGTGCCGAGCTTGGTGTTTCTTTTCCTTCAGATGGCGTGTTATTATACCACCATTAGGCTTCCAAAATGCTGATATTTGATCTGGACGCAATTCTTTTGATTGTTCTATGATTCCTTTCTATTATTCCATTGCAGTTGGGTCGATTGATGGCACGATACATGACTCGAACGTTCCATTTTTCCATCAGTTTGTTGAATTCTGCCGAATGAAATGTGATATAATTATCGATAATTAGTTCCTTGGGAGACCCACGTTCACAGAACAAACTTGAGAATTCTGAGACAATTAAAATTAAATTAATCTCTTTGTTAGAGTAGAACGTGTTGATGATTAGACTCATCAACTGGGCGATTTCGGCCAGAAAGGCGAATGTCTCGGTTTCGCAGTCGGACATGATTAGAGTTTACCAATTTTTTGAATTTGTTGTTCGAGTTTTGTAAATTTGAGCTTATTTAAACAAGTGTATTTTTGATAATAATCTGCTAATTTTTTTTCACTTGAATTTTTATTTTTTTTTGCATTTCGATCACTCCGTTCACAATTTTATTTTTTTGATCGTTTTTTTGTTATTAAAAAAAAATTATTTTGATTTTTTTTAATTCACTACAAAAATATTTATCAAAAAAGCAAATATTAAATATTTCAAATAATTAAAATATCTAATATCCAACAACAAATTAATACATTAACGACACTCCGGAGATTCTATCCCCCACTACAACTGTTTTTTTTACATCTGAAGATTTTATTCGTAAACGACTATAATTTTTGGTGGTGATTTCTGTGAAGTAAAGTTATTTTGTTATTTGTTCCTCCATCACTCTTTTCTTGTTAAATATACTTTGGTGGTAATCATTATTCTATTTTCTTTTTTTATCTTTCCGTTAACTTAATTATTTATTTGTATATAATTTAGTTATATACACTCGAGCCGTTGAATTTCGAGAGTATATAATTTCACGTGTTGTGTAAACAAGTTAAGGAAACATATTTGTTTGATTAGCTCGTTTGCGTAACAAATTGGTGTCAGAAAAAAAAGATTGAACCCACTACACAAAAGATCATAACACAACTTAACATAAGAACAACAACACACACTCACACATAACACATTATACACAACAACAATTATAACAAAATTAATTGAAGTAGATTTAATAGATTTTAGAGGATAATTCACTTTTCAAAGTCTTTTGACTTTAGAGTTATAAGTTTCTACAAATATTTTTTCCAAGAATATTCGGAATCTCGTCTATGTAAAAGAAATATGATAAATGGGTTGTTTTGTAGATTAAAGTAAAAAAAATTAAGAAGGTTTTTTTGCAGCGAAAAACCCACCTGGAGAGAAAGTAATATTGATTCCCAACTACTACACGATGTTGGGACCTGGGTACGCTGACGTGCACATGTCATTTATTCTCCACTATATGTGGGAGAACCATGAAGTGATGGTCAACACGGGCTTTTTCACAACAGTCATGGCGAACGCAGTAGTTCTACCGGAAATACTGGACTACGTATATGAATCGGAAAGATGATTGATGGCTCTACAGCAGATGGTGATCGAGTACGGTAGAAAGCGAATTGAAGGCCGCGTTCTACGGGTTATCAGAAGTTGTCTGATTTAGGACCGAGATATTTATTGATATAGACGCGATCAGTTAACTCGAAGGCTTACGGTTCCAGATAGAGTTAACACCTAAAATTTCGGGCGGATAGAGCAGCGGCAAGTGTTATGAAGAAACCAGCGCTAACACACATGGAAAAGACTATTTTTGCCAAGTTCTATGCCGCTCATATACCGCGGTGGGAAAGTGGAGGACGGAGGTGCCGCCAGAGTCGCTCAGTGGATCCACTGCAGTCGCGTAATCTGCTGAATAACTTTACAACGCATCGTGGAGTACAAATAGGTAAATTGCAGCCAGAAATGAGAATCAAGATGCAGTTTCGGTGCGTATATTGGCTCAGCGGAAACGGCATTGTTGACCGCTGTCATTGGACTATCAAGTGCATGACAGCGCGAAATGAGAACCTATGCCATGATTTGGTAGAGTGGTACAACGCCACTTTGAAATCAGCGAATGTGATTAGGGCGTCCACAGTGTTTGCACAACGCAGTGACTGCCGCTAACAGTTGATTTCGCGGACCAGCTCCCAAAGGATATTGGAGTTGACATATCCTCATAACAGCGAATTACAAAACAGCGAGTTACATAACAGCGAATCTGAAAACAGCGAATCCCATAACAGCGAATCCCATAACAGTGATTCTCAAAACAGCGAATCATCAAAACAGCGATTTATATAACAGCAAATCTCATAACAGCGATGTACTATCCAAATAGAAAAAAAGTCAATTAGATATAAAATTTTATTTTAGGGAAATTCCAACTTTAAATACTTTGACAAAATGCAATTGGTGTGCTTAAACTGAAAGAAATTCCACGAATAAACTCCTGCACACCGATTTCACAATCACCAAAACACTGTTGCAATTTTGAAATACGTTCACTTATTGAATTATACTTTTTATTTTTTTTTGTTAATAACTTGCCCAGCATTAATTTAAAAAATCTTATTAATATATCTTAAAAATATCTTATTAATATAAATATTCTCCAATTTAAATGACAAAAATCTCATTTTTAAATGAAAAATTTCATTCGCTGTGTGAGGGATAATTGTGAATGTTGTAAGTTTGTTGTTTTTATGCTGTTTAGATTTGTGACTCTCCTACTCAGACGGGATTGATATGCTATTTGATTAATTATTTGAATCTAATGAAATTAATTTAATGATATTGAATTAAAGTACTAATTAATTAAAGTTTGATAATTATGAATTTTAATAATATTTTCAGTAAACGATTTTAACTTATTAAATTTAATATTTTGAAAAATTAATGTTTATTTTAAAAATTACATAATGTCTTTTTATCCAATAAAAATTATGAGAAATTAAAATGTAATATTAAAATTTCCCCATTCATTAATTTTTTCATATTTAAATATTTAATCAAAAACTATATTAATCAAAGAAAGATGACCACTGAAAATTGTTGTGAAGAATCTGTTTGTGTTGTAAATAAATGTTTGCATTCAAATTGTGATGTTGTTAATACGCTGTTTTGCAGAATTCGCTGATTGATGAATCGCTGTTTTGACGAATCGCTGTTTTGATGATTCGCTGTATTGATGAATCGATGTTTTGGAATTCGCTGTATTGATGATTCGCTGTTTTCACATTCGCTGTTTTGTAATTCGCTGTTTTGTAATTCGCTGTTTTCGGGTATAACCTTGGAGTTGTGCATACAAAGGAACTACGAGTAAGAGACGCCGTGTTCGTGAAACCGACGAATGCAACATGCACGAATCAGTGGAGACGAATAATCGTGTGCCGATTCTGCCAATCACATAAAGTTAAGATTGACGGGATTCCATTCCACGTGCCACATGTCAGACGCATACCTGAGGGCAGGTAAACAAAACAAATGAAGGGACTATCGGATTCGCGAGTAGCCTCCGTGGGGATGAACACAGGCAACTTCAGTGACAGCTCAGATCACGAAGACGAGCAGCCATGGAAAGAGTTACCGGATGTCTCCAAACGACACCAGATCCAGACCGAATTTGCAAAGACACCAAGGCCTCAACGAGTGGTCGTTCGACCGGCGAGACTTACGGACTTTGTTTGCACATTTTTTGATACAGACTCCTTTTTCGGTTTCATTTTGGTAATTTTAGAAATTTGGTCTATCAATGAACGATCCACCTGATGATGTTCTGATAAGAACGAAACATGTCGGTAACTTTGAAAAAATAAATGATTCTTAAAAGATGTTTCTTTGTTTTTTTCTCTATATTAAATCAATTAAATGAAAAATAATTACGTAAGTGTAAAGTTTCATTGAAACAATTTCCTCTGCAAATATTCTTACCACAATTGATAGTTTCCAAACTATTTCAACATTTAGTAAATATAAATGAATAAAAAATTGAAAATAAATCAATGAAAAATGGTCGTCAGACATAATGAAAAATAGCCCGAAAAAGCAAAATACGTTGTTGGACGGAGGAAAGTGAATGAGTGACTGGGACAGTTATTTAATTATATTTTAATTGACATCAAAACTTTGTGATTTAGATTTGATGTAAGTACATTTATCATCGTCCGGGACACATGCGGATGGTCGTGATATTTACTTTGTTTTCCTTATTAAAGTTATATTAAAGAAGATTTAATTAAAACAAAAATCTTTCGATATTTTATTTGATTAACGAATTTGACTATTTTTTTCAGACAAAAATAATTCCAGTTGATTTTTTATCTTGATCTTTATCTTAGGACTTATTTAAGATGTATTTAGACATTATTTATATATTTTTGCTTTAATTGTTTTAAATAAAAATAATGAAAATTTAGTTACTTTTCGATAATTTTGTTTTTTATATGTATTTTCTAGTCATCAATAGTATTTTATTTTAGAATATTTTGAGGAGTTTCTGATTTCTACATTGGCGGTAGGGGTTTCAATCCCGGGATCCCTGACCCAAATGGGTGTCCCGAAATCCCGGGATTAATGGTTTCGTTAATATGGCTTTTACAATTTTTTATGAAAAATTACTTTCTATCTTTGTAAGATTTAAAAATATTTTTTTATCAAAAAATTCTAAAAAAATATTTTTAATTCTTCGTCAAATTATTTCAATGATAACCGCAGAAGTACGATATTTTACTCAATTACAAACGACGAGAGAATGCCATGACCAGCAATATGTCTCTGATTCTAGACTGCAGAACACGTTGGGTTAGTTAAGTTAACATGTTGGACTGCTAATTGTAAAGTCAACTATTCAAAAAGCTGTCATTGACTGATGATGATTTTGAAATCATGAAGAAAATCGTTTCTGCGCTGAAATCATTTTAGATAGCAGTGACAGTTATCTGCAGAAATGACACAACGCTTTTAACTGCAGAAGCCACAATAAATTTTCTTTAACAGAACCTGCAAGCACAATCTCATTTTCTTAGTGAAGAGCTTCTCAAATCTCTTCAGAAGCGAATTTTAGAACAGTGGTACAATGAAGCATCAGTTGTCCTTCAATATCTGGACAACCCGCAAGCACATTTAGCAAAAAAAGAAAACGACTGATCCTTCTTAAATCATGGTAAGAAGAATATGGGGAAGTAAAAAGTTTGAAAGGGAATACTCACATTCCTCGGAGTTTAAAAGAAATTCATTACCATCAAATGACCATCTTATAATAGAGTCCCGACTACAAGAAGTTATTATGGCTGTTTTTTTCAAATTCAGTTACAATACATAAAATAGAGCAGGTATCCTATTTAAGTTTGATTAATTATGAGATTAATATTGCAGTCCAATCAGGCAAACAAGGGCCCCATTTAGAGAGTGTATTTCAATATTTACTGACAATTCCTCCTACGTCTGTGGAATCGGAAAGAATCTTCTCTTCCGCTAAATTTTTATTTGAGAATGTAGTGCTACTGGATAGTCTATCGAAAAAAAACAGAAATTTTTTAACAATTAAAAAATGAAATACAAAAACTTTTTTATTTAAACAATACAGTAAATGTAAACTTTTGGAATATGAAGATAAAGATGTAGGACAACCGACGTCCCTCTTTCTACCTATAATGTTGATCTCGACGTACATGAATAATCATGAGAAGAGATCACCGATAAATCGAAAGTCGTCTCAATCATCCGATGACGTGTCATCGAGTGCGAAACTGACACGACGGAACCCACCGGTTCCCTGCCTGAGGGATAGCCACACAATGAATTCGTTCCGGCGCGCTTGTTGGCCTACCAGAACACAAACTGAACGGCTGACCGGGTCAATTGCTATCCGCAACGATGCTTATCGCGACATGCTTGACAACTCGGAATGGAGAGTCCCTCCAGAAAGACTCGTTGAGTAAACTTTGTTCAGCTGCCGGCTGATGGCCACTCGTTCGAATTGATCCGCGGTCGTTCACAGATAATCTCCGCGACCCTGCCGGAGTAAGGGATTATTTACAACAAGGGGTTTCAGACTGCTACAGCTCGATCAGGTTATCGCCATCATAGATTACTTGCCAATGTTATTTAAATTTATTCATAATTAACAGTCTCATATTTGATTCAAAACCTTTCAAAGTTACTTCTAAAAATTTTTAAATATCGAAATATCAATTTTAAGATATATATATATATATATATATATATATATATATATATTTATATAAGATATATATATTTATAGATATATATATTAAATATATATATCATTTAAAGTAATTATTAAATGATATGTTACTTTTTCTTCGAATATAATTTGACCATATGCCAGAGATCTTATTCGTCGGATAAAGAATAATAATAATGTTACACAACATTAGGGTAACATTAGACAAATTATGTACAGATGCACGAGTTAAAAAACAATTAAAAGAAGAAAATACTGAAGAATACAAACAAATCATTAAAATTCCATATTCTGAAGGAT
>MQRK01240825.1:0-19475 GCA_001938485.1 Girardia tigrina | reverse complement strand
GTAAGAGTAGCTTCTGCCATGTCTACCAGCAAAAATAAAATTATGTAATTATAACACACAAAAAGATATGGTGTCTATATTACGTGTTCTCAAATAGCTGCCGCACCCTGTACATACATAATTGTAAAAAGTAAAGTTAATTTTTAACATTTTATTCATTACGAATTAGCTAGTCTACGCAAGTATTTCAGTTTATCATCAACCGATGCATTCAGATTGTAATCTTTCACAGCCATTGCAACAGCCTCATGCAATGATACATATTTTTTCTTTCTAACCTCTGAACGACCTGACAAAGAATTTGTCAAAGTCAGTCTGTGACAAGCTATATCTCTTCCCAGTCCATCATGCAAGGTCCAAACACTGGGGTGGCTGCATTGAAATATGGCATTAAGAGCATTGTGAAAACCTTCAAAACAATTTCTAGTTTTGATGTTTACTCACCAGCAGATTCAAAATGGTTCCAGCATGTTATTGGAAATTGAGGAACTTTACCAAGAGCACTCTCAATGTAAGGTGATAAGAAATATGTAAGAATTTTATTGTACCTAACCTTATCAGGGAATGTTGCAGCAAGAATATCGAAAACATTCCTGACATCAGTAGCAGGCACAAAAGTCAAGGCACAAAGGGATTTCAGCCTAAGTTTGATGTCAACGTTGCTTTCATATTTTTTATTTAATCCAACAGTGTTGACATTTTTGATAAGACTTTGGTAGAGGTGAAAATAGCAATTTCTAAAATATACATCGTAAAATGCTACTCTTGCTGGATTCATGCATGCCCTTTCAAAATCAACCAAGATTTTTGTTGGTGACAACTGTGGTTGTAGTTATTTAAGTATTTGAAGCAACATGTGAAAAGTTTCTGTATCCTTTTTTTGCAAGAAAAAATAAATGCATGGTGCCTATTTGAAAATACCTCGATTTTGAATGAAAATATGTTAATTTAAAATGAAAAATACCATAAAGTCATATATATAATAAAACCTATAATATGGCAAACTGAATTGTAAACATATGTATTTTTAAAACATTTGTTCATATTAAATTGATATTTTTTTTCATATTAAATACAGGATTAAATTAAATCATTTTTTTAAAAATTGCCGAGTTCGTGTTTTCGATAACTCATTTGCCTTATTCACGAACTCGGCATAACAAATGTAAGTATCAATTAAAATCTAAAGATAATGAAAATGTCTTGTTTCAAAAAATGTTTAGTAACAGTGAAAATATCTCATTTCATTTATTTTTCGATTGAAAAAATGTATTGAATTAAAAAAATGTATCGAATTTAAAAAAGGTCGAATTAAAAAAATTGTCCAATTAAAAACTTGTGTCGAATTGTCATGGAACCGTGGACAATGTGTGCTCAGTTAATAATGTCGTAAATATTGCTTGTAACACAGATATTGCGAATTAAAAAAAAAGATTTATGACGAATCTTTGCTTTTGACAGCCTCTTTCCAGATTGTCATTTCGAGAGTGTGTGAATCGAGCATGGTCGGCTTAAAAGCTGGTCATATTATTGGATTTACTGACAAAAGAATCGATGAGTGTGGTTTTCATGCAACAATTGTCGAATGTGCAGCCGTAAATCGTCGTAAAATTCGATTCGATCAGTTGAGATCCGTCGGAAAAATGCGTGCGGCATATTAGACAAACGAGTTCATTGTTGGGACGCTGGATTAAATGATTCACGATTGATTTTTGGTTGTCCCTTTCTATGGAGACGTTACAAAAGTTGCTTATGTTGGTTAAGTGACTATTTTCGTCGAACAAAGACTCGATGTGTTCGGAAATTTACAAGAAATCAAAATTCGATTAGCAAAAAACGCATTTGAGTCGATTGAAGTCGTTATAGTGATTGTGGAGATGTGACTCGAATTCAGGCGGTGGAAAACTGCACATTTTAATCAGATTAATTTACTGTAATTCGCTTATTCTTAATTGAAAATTTTATCGAGATACGAACTGATTTCGACTATTATTATCATTTAACTGTTTTTTATTTTTAAATTCAATAGAATATCTTTTTGAAAACACGAAAATTCTCTACTGATTCACAGATTTACAAATTGATTCGCAAACTCACAAATCGATTCCCAAATTCACAAATTAATTAACGGATTAACAAAAAATTCAAAATAGTCACTGATTCTTGCCAGTATTATTAAAACAAATTGTTTTATTAACAAAATTTGGAATTTTCTAGAAAACAAATTTTTTCGACATGCAAATAAATTTTTTTACAAATCAAACCCAGATCGATTTACAATTTTTTTTCTTTTATACAAAAATAATTTTATAAAAAATTCTTATTTTTCTTTTTTTAATTTATGTTCTGGAACAATGAAAGAAAGTCATTATTAAAGAAAACTTTTATATAAATATTTTTAGAAAGAGTTAATGTAAAAAGATTTTTGAATAGATAATTAAAAATACAAAAATTTCTGAAAATAGTATTTAACGAAATCATTGCTAAGTGTAATATATTAACTTTAGTTGAGATATTGTGGTGTGATCGCTCTTCATTAGTGAATTCTCGACCATATGAGGTCTTTAGTGCTTTTTATTTTGTGTGAAAGGTTTGAGTTTTGTTTACTGCTTTCATCTTTAGTGATATTGGTATGAATTGTGGGTTATAGACATTACAAAGAAGTTTGTTGGAGTTAAACAGTTATGAGTTTGACTTCAAGTTTCTTTAAATTTACTTTTTCGAGTGTAAAACATGATTCAGTAGACAGAAGACTGAAATGATCAAACGAGGTGATATAAAGATATATGAATCGTTTTGTAAACAATGAATAAACGAACGGAACAAAATAGGATATAAATAAAGCAAATCTCCACTTGCTACCATGTATGTGGCATTATTAATAAACAGAAATTAATATTGTTATTGTTATCAGAGTGGTGACAATAATAAATGAAAATATAAATTATAAATAATTTCAAATATACGATCTATGATCGCTTAGCGATCATAAAATCGATAAATTTAATATGAAATAATATTATTATCAACCACAATAATTTATTTTGCGAAGGCGTAATTTGGCAGAGACTAGCTGCATTTCAAATTCCTATATAGGATCAAATATTGAAGTTTCGAAAATTCTTTCAACATTCTCCTTTGGACAATCTGACTGAGATTTTTCGTCTGTTTTGGAATTTATTATTACTGTAAATTTATTTTGTTTATTTTAGAAAATATATTACAATTAAATCTCACACCGTCATCACTTTTGCTTTTCTTTAATTATAGTGGTAAATAAACCATTAAATAAATAAACCCAATGTAAATGTTTGTAATGGAAGAATTATTAAACTACAAAAGAAACGAACCTTATTTAAAATCCATAAGTTTTTTAGATTTAATAAGATTAATATTTCTTTTAATGGTAACGAGCTCTTTGACTTGTTCTTCCGATTTGTCACCAAGGGATTTGACTTTTGTGATCAAAGGATTTTTCTGACTCTGTTCTGAAGTTTTTTGCTCATCACATATCACCTCCACTTGACAAATCCTCAGATCACCCCATTGAGCTGAATTTTAAAAATTTTAAAAATAAGATCAAATCGTATTCATATAGGAATAATTTAAGAAATATCAAAATAGATCAGGATCTCTTCCCTTCCTTTAAGTCCCTTAAAACCTCCCTTCCCTCATACTCTGATGAAGCGTTCAAATACTTTTTTTCACAATTTAAGAAACCTATGGAACCTGTAAATCTTAGTGGAGAACTCTTATCTGGTTGATTGTGGTGTTGTTAAAAAGAGTTTGTGAGTGTGAAAATAATGTGTTTCTGAAGATAGGTTTTAGTTTTTTTGACAAAAATATTGCTAGTTTTTATCTAAATATTACGATCCACTAAACCATATAAAAAATTGTATTCGATTTGACTCTAAGACGTGAATAATATTAACTGATCGATTCTTATGATGATTAGGAAGAAAATATTACCGAGATGATTGAAATCCTGATGAATCTGTCTTTTATTTCGAGTTCGACATTGATTTATTTTATTGATAATAGAAAAGAGACCAATTTAATTCTTGATTTTTAAAATGATTAATGGCATACGCGATTGATTTTAATTGTTCTTTCAGATTCATATCGAGGAAATCAAAATTAAGGTGGTTACGATTTTATTCAAGCAAAGTTTTCAAAATAATTTACCCCTTTACGATGAAAGAAGATTGGTAGGGAGTCTCGTAAAAATGTATTTATTTTCTCTAAGAATGATACCTCCTATAAGGCCGGTTGAGCCTAAACCATACTTCAAAAAATTCAAAAAGGCATATTAAATATAATTAAATTTTGGGGTCATTCTTCCTTTTGGATAAATACAAAGGTTTGTGGTCGTTACCTTGAACTAGAATATAAAATATAAATAGTAAAGTATTCAATAAAATAAAGATATTTTTTTAAATAAATGCTTATCTTTTACCTAAATCTTTTTTAAAAAGAATAAATAAAAGCATTGAATATCGTTAGAAAAGCAACATAAAACACAATTTTAGAATAAAAACAAACAAACAAAATTTTCAAAATTTTTAACCTTAAATTTTTATTTTAATTCAAAGAATAAATTTTTGTTAAAAAATATTTGATTTATTATATTTTAACAATCATTAAAAAGAAAATTCTCTTTTGAATTTATTATGACAGTTTTTATGTTAAAGAAAAACAATTTCATTTTGTAAACAGATTATTTTTTTAATTAAACAAATTCAATTATTTTATAATTAATTTTGATTTTTGCTTTATTTATAAAATGAATATTAATTGGTTTTGTAGATAAATGTATCTGAATTATAAAACAACACAAATATAATTCAATGTCAATATATGTAATACATTTACTATAAAAAAATCAACTTTAATATAGAAAATAAAACTAATTTTTACCATATTCTTTTTAAAAGTAAAAAAAAATTTCCAGTGTCGAATGCTCATTTTTCCCCTCCTTGGGTTGTCAAGTATCACATTTGAAGGCATTTTGTCGCTCATGTTTTGTTTGATTGGTAGATATTTTGCTATTGAACACATCAATAAAAATTAAAAAATTCTTGACAATTTGTTTTAATAGTCAGTGTTAGATGTTCTTTTAACATCCTCGTAATTATTGTTACAAGTTGTTTCTAACATTCAAATTTTATTATCAAATAAACATTCGATTTCTACTTTTTCTATTATTACTATTATGCTCGGATGTCCTTGAAGTCTGTCAAGCAAAATCTTCCTATGTCTATCTTTCAACGCCATAATCATATTTACATCACCTGTTTGTGTCTCTATTGTTGAACTCTTTATCCATCTTACTGTTTTTTTCTGATAATTTTAGGTTTTCGTAAATACTTTCCTCTCTAAATTTACTCTTCATCATTTTTTTCCCTTTTCTTTTTCTTCCTCTATGTTTACCTCTCTATTTATTGCTTCTTGTTTCTTTTCTTTCATAATATCAAATCGGTTACTCGTCGACTTGGATCTCTTCGTTTCTTTCCGGAAAATTTTGTCTTCCTTTTTCGTTGTACCCTATTCTTGTCCTCTCGCTATGCCTCGGCTGTATTCATTCGAATATTGATTTGATCTTCCGTCCATTCTCAACAAGCCTCATTACTTTGTCATTTCGGGGAAACTGTCTTTGTCCCCACGTTCCTCCATACAATTTTCCATAATTGTTTTACCTGGAGACGTTATCTCAAATTTTTGAATAACATTCCTTTTCTCTGTGGCCTAATATTTGACATTTTTTGCATTTTACATTTGGTCTTTTTGACCGCATCTGAAATTATAATAATTTAATAATAATTTCTGCCGATTCTTGACATTTGGAAGCGGGAAGTTCGGACGCTGATATCATTTTATTATTTATGGAAGCCGATATTTGTTTATTTTAAAATTTTGAATTTTAGTTAATAATAATTTAATTGTAAATATATTAATTCGTTTACAGTTATTTCAAGTACATTTCAAAAAATTAAAAATTTCATATCAATTTTTGAAAAAATTAAAATTCAAGTAAATTTCAAATAAATCTCAGAAAACACACGTCTCGGTTTGCCATTCTACTACCGCCATAGAACACCATGAGAACCCATGTCATATTTTCCCGTTCAACAGAGCCAAAACTCTCAAATTACAGTTGTCGTAAAATTAAAACATTTTTTATTTCAATATACAGTTGGCAATTTACTTCACAATTTTCTCTATGTTGAAGGCATTTAAACCCGCAACCTTTTTCTAACCGCGATCATTTCAATACTTTATATTTTCAACGTTGACCTTTTCAACCCCCTCAAAAAATTAATTGTAATTAGATATTAATTGTGGAAATATGTGTAATTAATTGACAACGCATTAATTATAATCGACTGCAGTGGTAACCAATCTATTCAACCTCTCTTATTTTGTTCTCTTAGCTTCTCTATCACCTAATCCACTTTCATTGTCAAGGACCAATAAAGGGACCTTAATGTCTTCCTTCAATCCATTAAACAATTGGATCTTAATTAAACAAGGAATTAAGATAATTGTGAAATCTCTCAAAGCAGTTTGTTGTCTTTAGGGATGGTTTAGCTGCGGCATCGAAATGGCTCTACACAACCATAGGAAAGAGTGGCTCTCTTCCAGCTGGACATGTAATATAAGTAAGTAATTATGTTCATCTAGAAACTCATGGGCAATCTGCAATACTTAAAATAATCACCTGTTATTCAGACATAATCATTTAAAATTTTGAAAAGTTGTTTAATAGGATAGAAAATATTTTTTACCTGAATTATATGAGTAATCATTTAGTTAACAATTCAGACAATTTTAAACAATAATATTGTATAATTTTGTTAATTTTCTAATTTCTAATTTTTTAATTATAAGATATATGGGTCGAAAAGGCCGGGGTTGAAAAGATATTCGGGTTGAAAGGGTCGAAGATTAAACTCATAAATTAATTAGATGAATGAAATTGTACGAAAGTTATGAAAAAGATTGTCCTGAGGACAATCAAACTTGTAGCAGTATTAAAAATATTTAAAATCATATTGGTGGTTTTAATATTGAGGATGTACTGAATTGAGAATGGATTGAAACGTCATACAACCGCTTATTACTGTTCTAAAATATGAATATGAAAATAAATGAATAATGAAACTTTGATGATGGCATAAAATATTTCAGAGAAAAGATGAATGAGACCAGGAAAACATGTACCTAGCATTATGGGGCTAACACCAAGGAACATTTTTAATGTCATATATCTTTTAATTTATAATAAATATAAATTATTTTGTCATCCGAATTTTTATCTGTAAAATTTGACGAAAAAGTTTTAAATAGACTATTGTCAATATTAAGACTTAAATTACAATCTTCTGAAACTAATCACATACATAAATGAAATTTATTTTTTTTATTCGAATTATCATTAATGAATATTTCAAAACAAATAATAAATTAAAATAAATAAATAAAATTAAATTAAAGTAAAATCGTAATTGTTTTATGGTAATTCTTTTCTTTAAAAAGTTTGATAAATTTAAATATTTTAAAACGTGTTTCTATTAGGATTAGTATTTTAATTAAATGTAAATAGTTTTCAATTATTTATTTTCAGAAAAGAAATGAACAAGTTAACAAAAAGGACTGATAAAAAAATTTCCATTTTCGAATAAATCATCAAGAGACCGACGGTTTTTGCTGATCCGTCCGGAAAGTAAAATTACAGTTTCTGCATAATTACAAAAGCCCGCATTAACTGATACAGTCGAAGCGGTTAGGTTAGTTTCCTCAGTTTGGTTGAGGAGAGAATTATCTATTCAAATGAATTTTAGAATGTAATTAAAATCTGTTTTTATGCTGAAAGAAAGAACATGAATGAATCGATAAATAAATATTTCCCCAACACGGTCTTCACAATTTTGACCAAGTAATTGAGTTGTTTTTTTTTCATTCAAATATCCTTTTGATATTACTAAGAAGCAAGTTTGTTTGGGGAAATATCAGATTAAGACTGAAAATCCTTTTGATTGCCGACTAAAAAGTATACTGAAGAGTTCTGTTTTCATTCTTCAAAGTAGGAAAAAAACAATTTTATTGAAAGTCTATTAACTTATCTTGTCTGTTTTTTTATTTAATTACAGATCCTATATTATTTAGGAACAACGTTTCTTAAGTTAACATTCTTGTATGACGCTGATGATTAAGGCAACTGACTCGAACCGATAAGTGATCGAGGTTTCCTTTAAACGTATTTTGAGAAATAAATTTCAATAATTGGAGTATATTCCCCAAACTATAATAAGACATCATATTAACACAAGAGGAAAAAAACATTCTGCGAATCTTAGAAGGAATTTTGCTTTTAAATAACTTTTGCCCTGCCTTATAGTCTTGCAGATACTCTATTTAAATGCTTAAAATCCTTCAGAATAGGATATTTTGACTTTATCTTGGGTTCTTCAAGAAACTATTGAAAACCGTAAACAAACAATACTGGAGCGGAGAATTGCCAATTTGACCGAACATTTTTGCCACTTTCAGAAATTCATAAATAAAATATATAATTAAATTAAGTAATTAAATAAATCAATTAAATTAAAGAAAAATAATTTTAAAAAGTTAAAATAAAATTAATAATTGACTTTTTCATGATATATAGATAAATATATCGATTTAATTAATGTAAATTTGAACATTTTTAAATCTATTTGAATTGTCCAAACACCACTTCAAATTATGCAATCGCAGTGCGGGGTGTGTGTGTTTGAATTATGTTAATTTTCAGCCATGGTGAGCCTCATTTTTATTTTAATTTTCAATGTAATGCAATGTATGTGTGTTTCTGTTTAATGTCTTTATTTTGTTTGTATGAATGTGATTGAATGTAGAATGAAGTATTTGTGTTAGGATTGTGTAATATATTTCTTTGATTGGGTGAATGTGTGTGTGTTGCATTTTGAAAATGTATGCGTGACTTTGTCAAAATTTCAAAAAGTTTAAATGAATTTGAAAAACAATAAATGCGTCAATTTAAATGTCTTCTGTCTTTTTGAAAAGCAAAAATAAAAAAAGAGCGATATTGAAATTTTGTTATTATTGAGCACGGTTCGAAATTAATTTTGAAAATAATTATACGTAAACGTAAAATTGAATGTGTTGACAATGATAGGCAAAATAAACGATGAAAAGATTGTTAAAAGTGTAAATAATTATCGAAATCAAGCGAAACTATTGTTTAGGAAAATGCCTAATTTATCTCATTCAATTTGTTCTATAGAAAGTGATCTATATATGTTTCATGATTTAATTGATAGAGAAATTTGTTGTATCGTTTTAACTGAGAATGAATTCTCTAAGGCAAGAGCATTTGAATTTGAGTTTTTGAAAGAGATATCATATGAGTTCAATAATAAATATGGCAGTAAATTTGAAATTGCATCGAGACCGTATGCATTTATTGACTTCGATAAAGATATTCAAAATTTACTAAAGAAATATATAGACACCCGAACACCAATAACTTTTAATCAAATTAATTCTAATTTGAATTGTGTTCAAAGAGTTATAATGAGAAACATTAACGATGTAATTCTACGAGGAGAATCTCTAAGTGCTTTAAATGATAAATTGACAAACAGTTATTCTCTTTCCAAAATAACAAGGAAACATGGCTTCCTGTCCAAATACTATTTTTTCAGCAAAAATCAATAAATTCTAATTAAGTAAATGATTTTTATACTCATTTACATGTCATTAGAATGTACAAATATTTACAAATAAGAACAAATAAAGTTTCATCAATTAAAATTAAAGTCAATACAAGTGAAATAAATGACAGTGTTGAGTTTCTGTTTCCTTATCTCTTTTCTTAGTAATGACTAAGGTTCTTATATTCAATATTGTTATTTATAATTTTGATTAAATGAGTCCAAATGGGTTGCTTATCTCAGCATGTTTTGAGTCAAATCTATTGATGAATACGAATACACAGAACTAATTTATCATTGAAAATATATAATGTCATTTATTTTAGTTTGCTGATATGATAAGACTTCGTTATCTTTGTAGCAAATTGATATAGAACGATATATTAAAATAAAATAGAATTTAGATTGAATAATTAGCTAAGATGATTATTGAACAGAGACAACGCATTCGGAATTATTTATTGTTTTGTAAGGAAAGGATAAAAATCCAGAGTCTCTGAAAACTACCTCAATCCCGGGTAAGCGGTGAGTCTGAATCCTTAATCAAGTTGTGATACCGAAATTAAATTTATTTGAGTGTTTCAGGATGTTTTACTTTGGTTCGGAGTGTTTTGATCCGCAGTTATAGGGATTTCAAAGAAAAGCTTTTAGGTCATAAATTGAAATTCAGTTTTTCCTTGTGTGCTGATAAAACGAATGTAAATCTTAAAACCACAATTTTTGTTTCTAAAATGAAACTATTTAGTCGAAATTTTCCAACTAAATCCCTTTGCGTTAAATTTAATTTTTTAACTTAAAACTTTTAATTTTCTATAAAACTAATCGGTTAATAATAATTAATATACTGATTTTTATTAGTTTCTGGTATGCTGTTTTTTTAAAACAAATTTTAATTTTACAATTCTTAATAATAATTTTTGCATAAAATAATCATAAATCAATGTTTCGATATAACAATATCATCATATAAAAGATCCATTCCATGTACTTTACATTATGCTTAAATTATTAAATCTTCAAATCAATTTTAAAAAGGATTCAAAACATGATCATTAGATAAAAATGAATTTATTTCATAATTTTCATAAATAAAGTACAAAACACTAAACGCGGTCAATTCTGTTCTCATAAACCAACCATTGACAACTATCCATTGCCGCTTTATGCTCAAACTTTAAATGGGTACGAAGTGTATCTTTCTTTAATATTTTTGTCGAAGATATACGTAGTATAAAAGTGCTCAGTGGGCCATTTTTGGTAAGCAGAACTGGCGATGTGGGATGAACCAAACATCCGGTTAAGGTGCCTAACATTGACCTTTAAAAAATCAATTTGTCGATACATGTCACACATACCGCAATATCTTTACTCTATCGTTCCGAATTTACAAGGTGACTATTAAAAATGAGTTTATAAATAGTTTGTGATTATATTCGTACTTTTTCTCTAAATAAAAAAAATGAAAATTCAAAAACTGTCTTCATTATTATAATAAACGGACGGAGAAAAAAACCAAAGAAGTTAATAATCACAATAAAGAGAAATATTGTAAATTATAACAGATATGAATAGTAATAAATCAGTTACTTTTAATTGAATATGTCTCAATTAATGTTACGACCACACTTCTCATTATAGCTTCATATTAAATGTGATGGATAAATTAAACTTGTTTCAATAAGGAAATATATTTACAGTTAGTTTATCTTCTATTAATTGGGTAGTCATGTATCAAAAACTCAACTTGTCTATTTTTATAATGTCGAAAACAGTAATTGGCGATTTGAATGGATTTGGGAAGGATTTTTGAAATTTAAATTCTTAATTTAATTTCTTTTTCCATTTCTAAGCGTACCTGCAACGTGTATGATCTGTGTAAAAACCTTTTACAAATTGTTTGGACTGAGAATTGAAAATATTGGGTTCGGATTCAAAAGTTAAATTCATGTCACTAAAAAATTTATTTCTATCACAATTCAAGTTTTTTAAACAAATATTTTTCAGAAACTTTCGCACTTTCCATTTACACAAACGATTATAAATAAAAATAGATATAAATATAGATTTTGTTATGAATTTATTAAGAATTTAAATTTTATACTTTTTTTGTTAAAACTAATAGGTTATTTTTTAAAAATTTTGTCACAAAGATTTTGTTGCATCTTTATTAAATTTCTATTTTATTATACATATTGGGGAATCAAGCTGAAAAAAAAAGATCTTTACCAACTTGGCTACACAATAATCAAGAAATAAAATAACTCTAGGTATAAAAATGTATCAATCAACAAAACGGAAGGAGTAAAAAGAAAGTATTCAATTACAAAAACAGGAATTAAGATGTTCGTGGAAGTCAATCGTTATATCAATTACTTTACTTTGGTATTTGCCATTATTTGAGTATGGTATTTATCAATAGAAGGATATTATTCTCTTTAGATAATCTCCAAACTGTTCTGGTCTTTTGCTTTCAGGTTTGATAAAGAATACCTTTCTTTTGTCTTAAGTTTAATACGGTTGTTTTAAGATTATATTATGGTTGCTAAGATAATTTGATTTCGGAATTGTTTAAACCTTTGATCTGGTTTGCTAACAAAGAATATTGTGAAATTTTTCGGTGGTCAAAATTTGAGAAGTTTGGTTAGTGACAACTTAAATATCTTTCTTTTTCTTTATCGAATATGACTAGACTAATTTACAATAGGCTTCAAACTAGGAAATAAATCGAGGATATGAATGTTGTGGAAGATCAAATAATTAAATGTCAGATTTGAGGATTTAATAGTTAAGATAATTGTTGAAATAAGTTTTCTTTTTAAGTAATTTGATTAAAATCCACGAAAGCGAATAAACTGTTCTTGAAAGCGATTCAAATTGGTTAGTTATATAATTGGTTTAATTGTTTTTTTTAATTCTTTATTATTCCATATTATAATTATTATAATTATTATGCTTTGTCCATCCAACAAATCATTTTTTACTGTTTCAAATTTTCCACCTCCCAATTGCTAACGATTATTATTACATAAAAATAATTCTCACCACGATAAAACCAAACACATGACAATAAAAATAAAACCAAAATATGTCCACATCAAATCACACACAGCAAAGAAAGCAAGCAACACATGCACAACAACACCAGCAAAACAAATATACATACACACATACAAACATCACATTGATGTCGAAATAAAAAGTGGTCATTACAATACATTTAAATATAATCATTTCTCAATTACATTTCCCCATTCTATAAAATAACATTTTCATTTCGTTTTCATAATCGTTTAAAAATTATTTTTAGATTTAATAAAAAAAACGTTTTAAAAAAAATTAAAATCGCAATTTTCGTTTAATTTAACAACTTTTAAATTACCCTTTTTTAGATAAAACAAAATGATATTTTCAATAATAATTACATTTTTAATTGTTTTCGTTTAATCATTTTTTAATGGAAGTTATATTTTCATTTTGTCCTTAAGCAATTATATTTTAATTTAAAATTTATGAATTATTATCATTTTTGATTTGTTTAATATTGACAAAATAATTTTCTAGTTTATTTATTATTGGTCACATTAAATTTGACGTTTCATATAGAATTACAATTTACTTTATTAATAAATCTATTTATCGGTTTTATGTTGATCATTAAAAATTATTTTTATATTAATTACTTTTTACGCTATTTTATAAAAATCTTATTTTAACATAATCTATAAATCTATTTTTCGAAATGTAATTATTTTATTATTAAATTGAAAACAGTAAAAAAAACTTTGTCTTTGTGCTGTTGATTTTATTTATTTCTTCAGTGTATATTGATTTACTGCCCATAGAACTACGAAAAAAATACAATACTGAAAAATAAACATAATTATAAGCAAAACAACAACCTAAAGTTAAAATGGTTGGAATTTTAAAAGAATATTTAATTTTGAAAGTCTGTTTTATTAATGCTATTAATTGCTGAAACTTGTTCCAGGAGGAGTGATTTAAACCTTTATTAAATTTGCCATTCAATCAGTCAAAATCCTCCTTTATTGTCACAGTTTCATCAAAGAGTTGCTACAAAGTGATACATAAGTAGCATCCTTGATAAAAATATGAATGGAGTTGAGAAGATAATAGGATAGACATATGGTTTGAATGAGATACTCGTCTCTGAAAGAAGAAAGGCCAACTCCACCAAATTTACAAGGACAGTAGAGATAATCATTGTATAAGCTTCAAGTTCAAGAATGACTTTAAGAGATTGTTTAATATTTATATCCAAATCATCTCCACTGGTAAAAAGAAAGTAGATGTTTTTAAAGTAGAAGGTAAACGTACGGTGTTGGAAAGAATTATAATCTTGGAGTTTCTTTTCCTTTTTTATTATATTTTTGATATATGAATATCGAAATTTTTAAAAGAAGATTTTGAGAAAGAAGTTTGAGCAAATAGAAATGAGTCAAACAAAACTGCACTGAAAATTATTTAAAAATATTCACAGCACCATCATAACTCTGCTGCTACCGGATAAATTCTTGGGCGACCTGGAGACTGCCGGAATTTGAATTTTATCGAATATAAAGTTCTTTAAGTTTATTTACAGTGTTCACTGAGTATTGGAAACTCAACATGAACACAATCAGGTTTTCTTTCATTTATATAATGTTACAGACATAAATCGCTCTAAAAACACTATATAAAAGTAAACATATGTTCAAACATTTTCAAATCTAACAGAAATGATTATGACTGTCAAAACAATGAGGAAGAGTAATAAAAGATATGTTTTATTTTGTCCTTTAATAATGATAATGCGCAGTTCACTTATGACAATAAATTGAACATAAAATAATAATTAGTGTCACATGTAATGTGATGAAATAACTTTTTGGTTCACCAAAACTGATAACAATTAAAATTAACTGTTCTATTTTCCTGATAAAATGAAATTAATGCTACAATTTTTATGGGCGACCAAATGTACTATTAGTTTATTATCATATTAACAAATATTAAGGTCATCGTAGCTTTTAAGAATCTTCTTAAAATTGGTTTCAATTAATTATACCATTTTATTTGAAGAATTTAATGGAAAAATTCGAAATTTTTGAATATATCTTGTTTGTATCATTGAATAATTCTCGTAAACACTCTTCAGACATTATGCGTCATTTATATTTTTAAGTACACTTTTTAAATAGTCAAACAAATTGTAAGGGGTCTGAGATGTTGTGCTACACTGAGAAGCTCTACAACAAATATAGGTAGAAGTAAATAAAATAGATTTATTACCCTTTAGAATCTTTCTAAAGTTTACTGTTAAAAAGAAAAATTTTTGTTTAATTGAAGGATTTTTAATTGATCTTATTTCTAGCTTTTCAATATTGGAAGCAGTTGTTTATCTTTTAGATGAAATTTTGAATTATTACCCAATAATACTTTAATAAATAATAATATAAAATCCCTAATATACCTTTTAGAGTAAATGTATCTATTAAAATTGTGTTATTCAAACAATTCAATATTCATTTACTAAACATCCGAAAATTGCTGATGATGATGTATGTAAACATCGAAACATGTCCAATAGTTGTATAAAAAAAGCTTTAATCAAATTATATTTTCGAAATATATGTATATATATATATATATATATATATTATCTAGAACGGTCTCAGTCATAATCAGGTCTCTTATAGAAAGAAATTCAAAAATTCATCTAAAAGATAAACAACTGCTTCCAATATTGAAAAGCTAGAAATAAGATCAATTAAAAATCCTTCAATTAAACAAAAATTTTATTTATATATATATATATATATATTCTTAGTCAGTTTGATCCGACTGATTCCTGAGCACCAACAACAGTTTCAAATTTTGGACGTATTGAATAAAATTCTATCAATTTTTTCACTTTTTTATATATAATTTTTAAAATTTTTTTAAATTGCACAATGAATTTGAACAATTATTTTTAATTATTTAAAAATTAAATTAATATCACAAAATAACAACTGAAGGTAAAATTTATTAACAAAATTTTATTATCGTAATTATGTAATGCTAGGAAGACATAGGAAACACTTCGCTTCTTATCAAAAAGTTTTTGCAATATTTAAATGAGCCATAATTTTACACAAAAGCGTTAAGCAAGCTTAAATTTTACTTAAGTACTTAATGAGGCTAAGTACCCCTAAAGCTTCTAAATGATTCTGCGAGTAATATGAAATTACAGTTTATATTGTAGTAGTTGTAGATATACACATTGTATTATTGTAGATATACACAATTGCGTTTTGTCATCTTCTTCTTAATATTATTATTAATGTTTACAATCTCATTTCGCACAGTATTTTCTATATACAAATGATTATATTTTTATGTAGCGGAAGTTGTGTTTTTAACATTATAGATAGTTAAAACAGAACTATGCTTCTACATTTCCGACTACGTTAAACAAATAACTTTTAAATAAAGATTAAACATAACATAAACATTTTTAAAAGTTTATGTTTTTCATAGTAATTTATATTAGTTAATTCAATTCTTAGAAAATTATTAAATGTTTTATTTATTTATGTTTAGTAAAAGATATCTTAGAAAAGCACATTTAAAGGCTTTCCTCGACGAATAACGTTTTAAAATTTGGAAGATTCTGAAAAAGCCGATAATTCTGGGGATTTTAAGTGTCCTTCTATTACAGTTCATTTGAAATGCTATAATACATATTTTGGATTTTATTATTTCCCTATTATATTATTATATGATTTCCCTATTCGCTTATTCCAAAACGTTGACTGTCAAGTGACCTAAAGGTCAAAATAAATCAATTCATACATAATTTTACGGTTTTAGTGTTATCGATGTGAACAATCCGTAAACTTCTTATGTGGGACTTAGGCATAAAATATTTTTTAAAAAATAAAACATTATCGCGAAACAAAAATTTTTTTATCGAAAATCAAAGAACAAACTTGGTAGAATTAAGAATATCATTTATAAAAATAATGATAATTTTAAGATAGTGTCCTTCACATGAAATATAAGAAATTGCCTTACAATAAAATCCAAAACAATTTAGTGAAAGCTAATTATGTGAAAAAATTTAATTGCCATATTTGTAAAACTCTTACATTGGAGAGACAGACCAACATGTTGTGATACAACAACTATTACCATTCATAAACATCCTGTGTAAAAAGTCTAATAAAACAAAGGTGTGGATGACCAGGCACTTTAAGCGGTATCATAAATTGGTTAAGACTGAATAAATGAGAGACCCAACAATGACATCAGCGCAAACCAGTACAACAAGTAACACAAAAGAAAGAGTCGAAGAAAACCTCAATATTCCAGGTAATTAGATTCAATCCATGACGGACTCCCGACTATCTTGACGGTGGTGAAGGGAGCAATAGGTACTGAAGAAACATATCTGACATTTAGGATTGTAGATGATTTTACAAGAAAAGAGTTTAAATGTCCCTTTTGCGACTGTACAAAATTCACGAATACAGCCAAATGTATGCAAAACCTTGGATATGCGACCGAAACTATGCAACTCCGTAGGAGGCCTATCGGGGCTGCTAGTGACACTTTAGTTTGGGTGGACCTTTAAAGAGCCTAGCGGCTCAAAACAATCTTAAAGAGATAGGAGGCTCACTTTGGAGAGATAAATGGTTATCTCAAAACACGGATTAGTGAACACTCACAGTCGCGTAGATCAATTAAGATTCTTGATCTCTCAAATGTAGTAAAAGTAGAACTTCAACAATTTCAAAAGATGAATTTTCTATTCTTCAGAAAAATTTTTATTCACATTATGAGAGGTTGTATTGGGAATCATTATTATTAAGTCACTTAACCTCTATGTAAACACCCAAAATGTGAAATGTAAAGCAACCTCAATATCTAATATCTTTAAATAAAATATAATATAATTAATTAATATATTATCCAATAAAATTGAACTTTAATATTATTTTTTAAAATTTTATTATTTTTTTATATTTTTAAATTGAATAATTTATTAAAGAAACAAATAATAATAAAACAAAATAAATAAAAACACAAATAAAATTACTGAAGATGATGAAAGATTGTGATCAAAACATGTACAATGCTGATTTAAAAAAAAATACTTTAAAAATTATCTATTCTAAAAATTTTACATTATTGTTCCTTAGACTAAATATATCTACATATATATGAAATATATAATTTTAATTATATTTGTATGATTTCTACAAATACAAATGAAAACAAATATTATTTCAGCAAGTCGATGTAATTATTTCTTTTTGATTCTAAAACAATTAAAATAAATAATTCAAGCAAAATAAGTGAATAAATATATCCATTCATCAGCAACATAATAATAAATAATCTGCAACATGCAAAGTCGATGTTACTTCCTTAATGATATGATATTACGAAATTTTTTTTGAACAAAATTAATAAGAAAAGAAGGAAAAGTGTCAACAGATGAATCTTTAACAATTGTTCCTCTACGAATATATTACTTATATTTTTCAATAATTTTCCTTATTCGATAAAACATTACACTAGCAGCCTTTGATGTTTATTATTGTTCAGTAAAAATGAATATTTGAATGATTAAATTGTTTTTTGCTCCACAATCTTTCTTTTAATAGTAATTCATTCTTTAATAGTTGTAATGTTGTAAGGAAATGTTGATCAACATTTTCTATTTCGGAAAAATGAAGTTATTATTAATCAAACAAAATTCATTACTTCATTATCACAAAGAATAATTTGTTCATATTTTCCTGAAAATGTTATTTTGTGTTTATTTATTATTTTTCATGTTTTAGAAATATTAATTAGTTGTATAATACAAAGCTACGAAAGTTTTGTTAATTATTGTCATGAAGATAAAAAAACTTTTAATATTGAAAATCTTATTATGAGGGGTTAGTTTTAAGTTTCGCCAAAATAGTTTATTATTTTTTTTAATTTGAAAATTTAAAAGAAATAAAATAACAATTAACATATTTTAATAAAAGTTCTATATAAGTTAAATAAATTTTAATTAACGATTAATATTTTCAGAAATAATTTTTTAATAAAATGGTTATTGTAAATTTAAATTAATTAGTTTTATGATTAAGTTTCATAAGAATGTAAAATTTGGTTACATTAAAAATTTGTAATTTTTTGTAAAATATAAGATTATTTAAGGTTTAAATGTTGTAAAATTTTTGTAAAAAAATATAAGATTATTTGAGATTTAAATTTTCTTATATTTTCAAAATTTAATCGAAAATTTAATGAACTAATTTTGGGCAAAATAATTGTAGTAACAAGAAATTTGTTTAAGTATGTGAATTATGAATATTAATAAATTTTTGTGGTGTTAAATTATGACTTTAGAATGTGATAATAATGAAAGTGGCATAAACGCTACTTACACTTATAATGATCATCTGTAATAAGTTTACGTTGTTTATGTTCGAATAAAACCTTATAAACCACACTTAAACTTACAAAGTGATTCATCCGATCACATTAATATTGTGAGGAATATTTTAAATTGTTTGAATGTGTAAATCTATGGATGCGGTATGTTGATTTAAGTATGTTGAATTTAGAATGGTGATTCTCCCACCCAGATGAAAATTGGTTTTTTTAATTAACGGATAACATGAAATAGTAGGACACCTACTATTTTAATAGTAGGTGGAAAAAAAATTGAAAAGGCGCCCAATATTGGTTTACACCTACTATTTGGTGCTTTTGTTT
>MQRK01240824.1:0-12227 GCA_001938485.1 Girardia tigrina | reverse complement strand
TAGGAATTCAAATCTTTCGATTGATTTCGAATAACAGAAATGATAATAAAACCAAAATAACAAAGTTTTATTTTAATAAAAGCAAGTTTTATTTCAAAATAATTTTTAAACCTAATTTTGATACTAATTATCACTTGATTTTCACAATATTTGTTCAATTTATTAATTTTTTCCGTACATTCGTAAAGTAAATGTTTTAAAATATTGTATTGTCATCGGAAGCAAGCCTGTATAAAAAAATCAGCTCAATTGGATGACTGAAAGTGGGCGAAAATTCAATCGCAATATTTGTTCCAGACAGACAAGAAAGCAAGCTAAGAAAAACGTGGTAAAATATGAAACAAATTATTAAACATTTATTTCATTCTGAAATCGTGGTACAAATATTTCCTAAAATAAGTCGAATAATTTCTAAAATAAGTCAGTGAAGCCAGTGATTACATAATAAACACCTATGTTTTCCGTTGGCATTTTGGGACTTAAAAAACATGTTATATATATTTTTCAAAATTTTTAAATTATTTTTCCTGGAATACACAAAAGCTCCGCTATGCGTCTATTGATTTTTTATTTTTTTGCTATATAAAATTTAACATTAAATAAATTAATTACAAAATTTTTTTTGATAATTAAATTTATAATGCACACTCACTTTTCACTGATTTTATATTATTAATTAGTTTTAATGGATTAAGAGCGCAATTTTCGTACTATTTATTGATAAACATATGTTTTATTTTGATTTTTATTTAAATAGATATATTGTAATAGTCTTTCTGATCAATATTACCACATTCGTTATGCGTCGAAACTCATTTAGCGTCTCAACTTTCGGAAACGAATAGAGACGCAAAGCGGGGCCTTGGTGTACTTGTAATATTTTATATTTACTCATACTTTTATTTTTGCTCGGGTCCGTACGGTAGTATACTCGATTCTTTTTTTTTACAAGTGATCTTCAATATTATAACGTTGTATTTCGAAACATGTACTTCAAAATGTTGGTCTCATTTCGTTAAACATTTTGGTGTTTATATTATGCAAGTGAAATCAATTAGTTTTTAAATTAATTGTTGTAATTTATTTTTCTATATGAAAAAACTCATTTTTGTGGATATATAAAATTCAAATCAACAGAAAATTTTGGAAATTATATTGATTGAATTATAAGTCGATCTGAAGGTTTTGATTGGTTGAGAGTTGTCACAGATCTGAAAATATTTATATGCGGGAAAAACAAGCTTATTTCTTTTAGACTTCAATCATATTGACGTTAATGTACCAAATTATGCACACTTCTTTTGCCATTGCTCTTTATTTGCAATCGCTCTTCTCAAACCTTCACATATTATCCGCTCCATTCTTTTAAGTCTTCTCATTGTCTCTTTGTTCTTTTTCATTTACTCTTTCTTCTATTATAACCTTTGCTAGTTTTTGTTTTCTTCTTTGATTTTCATAGAATTTCAGCATCCTGCGATTTATGTATTATTTCTTTCACTCTTAAATATTTTTTATCTTTGGTACTTACGTATTAACGCCACCACAGCAAAATTTCCGCTAATGATATAAATGAATTTCTCATTAAAAAGGCAAATAAGATAATGCACAAAATGATTATCCAAGACACAGTTATAGTTAAGTTTATATTGATCAGCATTTTCCTGTAACGTTGCATTTCACAACTTGAATGCCAAAATGTTGGTCTCATTTTTGTGAACATTTTATTGTTAATATTATGCAAGTGAGATCAAAGAATGATTGTGACTAGTAACCAATTAGGGGTACTTAGGGCTGTCCCTAAAGAACGTCACCGCGATTTTGGGAGATTTTGTAACCCCCTCTCCGTCGTCACAAAAAATCAGACCACACTTTAGTATGATGTCAAAGTTCTGTCCTCCCCTAATTTTTTTTTAAAATAAAACCTGTTTAAAACCACTTAAAATATTTTTGAAATATAATTTGATAGATACGATGTATGTCATTTCAAAGTCATCAGTATACTTTTTGCTAATAGTTGGGGGATTGAAACACGTGCATAATTTCGATGTGATGTCACATTTCTCAAACCCCCCCTCCCCTCTCGTCCCACATCGTCACGAAATTCTGAATCCCCTCCCCCCAAGTGCGTGACGTCATTTAGAGAAAGCTCCTTAATCAAATTTTGACTTTATTTAAAAAGCCAATTTTTCTTTAGGTAACAATTTGTATTTTTATGTTTTTAATAACATTATTTCGAATAATATATACATATTATTGATTAAATATTATTTTATAACATTTGTAACATTTAACAAATCTTATTTAATTTTCTTTTAAAAACAACACTCATCCATTAAAAAATATATTTATAGACAATATATTTCGACGGATCTACCGTCATCTTCAGGTCACTAATTAATAATCAATTCACCTGTATATAAATACAAAAATGATGATTATATAATCGATTGCATGAAATCATGCTAATCAAAAATTCTCAATAAGCTAGTTGAGACTGCCGATTGAACATTGATTTTAGGGCAACGTGACTTAATTAACAATGCTTCACACGACAATCTCTACCAATAACAGTCAAAATGCTTACACAGAATTTTGAAATTATCAATATAAACATCACATTTACATTTTTTCCTATGTTCTGCAATATTACTCTTACTCTCTTTCGACCATGTTCTTGAATTCTTTTACAGAGATGACGGGCAGTCTCTCCAATGTATGTGGCATCGCACCCATTACATTACACCCATTATTTAATTTTAATTAATGTTTATAAAAGAAATGCATTTAACAAAATGACATTTAAATATAAGGATTTTCTTGGTGAAAATACATCTTTTATAATATTTGAGTTTTTATGATTTCTCAAAATCGAAATTTGGATTATAAAGAAGAGTTTTTGTTTTTTTGGTTATCAGGGAAGCACTTCAAATATATAAATATATGTACGCCAGCGACAACGAAATTGTTAATATTATATACATTAAAAATAAATCATTTTTTCCTCGTGTCCGCATGAAAGTACTTTCAGATCCCCTCCTAAAAACCCTGAATGTATTGTCTATATCAATCGGTCGGAGTGTTTAAATCACGGGCTCATTACGCGAACACTTTAAAGTTCAAAATTTTACGGGCGATATCAACGAATGATGGTGAGTACTAAAAATAGGTGGGGATCAGAATTTGGCTTCTTAATAAATAGCTATATTTTCCCGAAATAACTTCATGTGGTCGTATTTTTTTCTTATAATGTTATTTAAATTTATCACAATAAAAATTTTGAATTATTTAAAACATTTTTTTCTATTCCCATAAAATTAAAAATTATGGAATATTTTTTCCATAAAGAATGTTTTACAATTTTAATATATTTTTTAAATATGTGGTGACCCCAAACCAATTATATCTAAATTTTTTAATGCACTTAAAACCGAATCTTTCTTGTGAGATTATTTCAAAATCATTCTCATATAATCGAAAATTTATATTTTTTACATATTCATCCAACAAACTTAAAATAAAACAGAATATTTGTATAACTGGTCCAAGACCATTCTTTTCAACATTTAATTATAGTTTGTTTGTCTATAATTTAAATACTTCTAATAAAATTATTTGTCTTATGCTTCTTTATCCAATCAATTATTCATCCAGCTATTGAACATTCTGAAGCTAAGTAGATTATGATTATTATTCTTTTAATATTCAATCTTATTTGAATTTTTCCATTAATTTGTCTTGAAATATTATCTTTCAATTCACTATACATGTCAACGATGGAGAAATTGTTAATAGGATATATTCTAAAAATATATGGATTATTTCATCGGACACGGAAGAAAGTACCTTCAAAGTCAAGTTTTTAAACTGATTATCTGAATCAATCAGTCGGAGTATCAAAAAATAATCTAAGTTATTTAAAATTCAAATAATATATTAGTTGTCATTTTAATAATAATACTATTTTTTATCTTACAAATGTTCTGCATTCGTTAATATGGTGTTATTCATCCTTTAAAAGAATTTTTAGTCAGATTATACTTAAGTATCCTATGACTTTATTAGATCGTTCCACTTTATTAAAATGTCAAATTAATATAATATTTAGGATATAAATTTTACACAATAATAATTATCTCATTTATTCAATATAAATCAACCGGTTTTAAATTAGGTTATTCGAACATTAAATATACGTGAAATATGGTGGTTCGGACTTCAATATGTCGACACAAAAGGTATCGTCTCGTGGCTTAAATTAAACCGGAAGGTTACGTCTCAAGATGTCGGCAAAACGTTTCCTCTCAAGTTCCAATTCTGTGTCAAATACTATCCAGAAGACGTCGGAGAAGAACTAATCCAGGAGACGACGCAACGTCTATTTTATCTTCAAGTTCGACAAGATATTCTCAACGGAGACATTTTCTGTCCTGCAGAAACATGCGTATTGCTCGCCTCGTACGCTTGCCAGTGCAAATATCTCGACTTTAATGATAAATTGGTTGCAAACAAGGAGGAGTTCATCTACAAGGATAGATTACTGCCACAAAAGTAATTTCTATTTGAATTGATAAAATCAATTAAATTTCTAGGGAACTTATTATTTTTATTTTATTAAAATTATTTACATATATTAATGATATTTTGTTAATTATGTATTATTTATTTTTTATGATTTCTATTACAAATTATTTGTTTTGTTTTTTCGATTATATTTATTATTTTTTTATAATTGATTTTTATTTTTCTAATTAACTGAAATATTTACGTAATTTTGTCACCTAAAATTTACACCTTTTAATATTTATTATTGATCTTTAATAACAATTCTTTGTCAATTTAATTGACTTTTTAACATATTTTACATTAGTTTCTTTTAATGAAAATATTTATTGGTTAATTTTTTTATTAAAAAAATAATTTGCATTGATTTCTTGATGTTTTTTACAACTTGAGAATGGATTTTCAAAATCTTTCCTTGAAAAATTAACTAGAGAAACAATTGATAAATTATTTAAAGATGGTGTAAGTAAAATAAATGAAGGAAAGGATGATTTCAAACCCGACATAGGAATGAATTAGAGACTTCATTGTGGTTAAACATTAACCGCTTCTTATTCTGAAGGTTTTAACAAATTCAAATCTTCCACTCTAAGATCAATTAATATTGGGTTGTTGCATAACTTCCATCCGTTTTTATTTTCAAAGAAATCAACGAATTTTAACAACCAAAATAATGACTCAGTTAATTATATATTTAATGAAATCATAAAATTTTAACAGCAAAAATAATAACACTTCAATCAATTATGTACTCTCCTTCATTGTTCACTACTTCTTCCCATCTTTCCACCAGTTTGTTGATTCCATTTCGCCAGAAATCCTTAGGTCGAAGAAGTTGTTGAGCCAATTCTCAAGATGATCCTGATTTTTGAAGCTAAGACCCCTCATTTGATTTGAAAGGCAGCGGAAGAGATGGTAATCCGTCGGGGCGAGGTCTGGGGAATAGGGAGGATGTTGAAGGACCTCCCAACCGAGCAGTTGGAGTGCCATCTTGACAGTTTTTGCGCTGTGTGGTCGAGCATTGTCATGGAGGAGGATCACCTGGCCTTGTCGATCCGGTCTTTTTTTGTTGAATTGCCTCATTGACTCGATGCAATTGGGCTTTATAGAGATTCTTTTCTACTGTCATGTTCTTTCCAAGCATTTCCCAGTGGATTAGACCTTCCCAATCCCATCATACGCAAATCATTGTCTTCATCTTAGGCTTCATTGTTTGGGCTTAGGCTTCTCTCCAGGACTCACCCACTCATTCCTTTGCTTCATATTCACATAGAGACACCATTTCTCGTCTCCAGTGACGAATCTGTATAAGAAACGTTGCCTGTGGCCATGGGTTCCTTGGTGTCAAGCGAGATTTTGAGCAGCAATGGAAAGCCGCTTATCCTTCTGTTTTTGGGTGAGTTTGTGTGGGACCCAAGCTTTAAGCTTTTGAGTGAAACCCATCGACTGAAGATGGCGTGAAATTCATCTTTTCCGCCAATTCTCTGCATGTCTGGCGGCCATCTTCTTTCCAAAGATCCCCGAGTTGGTCCTTGTCCATCTCGACTGGTTTTCCGGAACAAGGAGCATCGTTGAGGTCGAAATTATCGTGCTTGAACCTGGCAAACCAATCCCGAGCAGTTCTCTCAGCTATAGCGTCCTCTCCATACACTGCACAAATATCTCTGGTAGCTTCACTCGCTTTTTGGCCTCGATAAAAAGCGAAAAGGTGTCGAAAATGCGATTTTTTGTCGACTTGACAATCCATTTGACGGTTCTAAAAAAAGACAAAAAAATAATATAGGCAAAAACGATTACTTTAATCTTGTAGAGCATAGCACGGGCTTTCTAATGGTATATAACACTTCGCCAAACATCAACAAGTCTTTGTAGAACAAATAGTTTCATCTAACTGCGGGAACTTATGCAACAACCAAATACTATGAATTTGAATTTATAAATCGTATCAAAAACATATAAAATTCAGAATATGTTCAATAATAAATCGAAAAGCTCTGATCTTGTGTATAAATTTGAGTGTCAGAATCAGAATCGCCTGATGATGACGGATATTCCGTCAAAGTATATTGCTCTAATAAAAAATGTATTTTAAAATAGCGTCTTTTAATTTTTAAAAAAAACAATTGCCATTATTTTTTAAATTTATCAATTATCTTTTACAATTTTAAATTACCTTAGTTTATAATTGATTTTATTGACATTTCTTGTCAAATGAATAATAGATTTTTGACGTGCTATACTTTATTTTTTTCTGAAAATATTTAATAATTTTTAAAAATAAAATTTTAATTTTCCTTATTTTATTGATTTTTAAACTATATTTTGTTTTTTTTTCAAATGGCAAGTACAAATTTAATTGTTACACTAAATCAAACAATTGTCTTTTCAATTACTTGCAGTTAGTAGTTATTTTCCGTCCATTTGTTGTTGAAACCCGATCAAGGTAATCCAATGATAAATAATCCATGAAATATGAGATTAAAAGGATATATTGATCCTTAATAGAGATGATCACAAACATAAATAATGTTCAAAACTCATTCAGATATTGAGCATCCAATACTAACAGTTTCTTTGCTCAACTTCCCAGATATTCTTTCAATCAATAGGGATATTTATCAAAAAATGTCCTAGATTTCATTTACTGTTCAGAAAATGAGGAAAATATGTTCGGCAGAATTCTCTATAAATCAATATTATATCATTGCGTATCAGGATAGGATAATATAGAATAATTAAACAATTTATATTGAATCGATTTCAGGTTAACTTTCAGAAGAAATAATCGAATAAACGATCTTAAAGACCAAGACAGATATCATTAGAAAATGGTTCAATATGATAAATAATTTAAAATTAAATTAATTCACAAATTTTCTCTTGAATAAAAGCGACTGTAATCGGATTTTCGGAACTGCTTTCGCTCGTTTTTGAACTTTATCAAGTGGATCATTTTTATTACATAACACATTACGCATACGGCGTTATAAAAAGATTAAACCGTATTAAAATACATAATATTCAAAATTCAAACTTAACACAACAAAAATTTAATTCGAATAATACAATAAACAAAAGGAACATAAATAATATTGATTTAACAAAATAAAATAATTTGCAATTATTTTTTTGAAAGGATCTTTATTTTACTAGAATTTTTTGTTATAGCAATTCATGTGGTTTCCTTTTTGTGTTTAATTGTTCTTCGTTTTTTTTCTAATTAAATTCTGTTCTAAATAGCGATGCCAAGTAGCATCACATCGACCACTCGCTATTTCCCATCCATCGTTTTCATACAACTCGACAAAAATTTTCACAGTAAAGCAATAAGTGAGTAGATTGAATTGAGCGATTTTGGAACGCCCCGGAAATTATTCTGGGATTTGCTTACTTTTTACTTAATTCACCTTTAATTTCTATAATGTGTTTTGATTTTGTAAATTTTATATTTACATGAATTTTTTTCAATTATATTTTCTTATAATTTTCATCGATTTTTTTAAAAGAATCTAATTTATTATTAATTTGATTACTCGAAAATAATTAATTATTTTTAATGGAAATGTCATAATTATTTTATTGTCTTTATCATTTCTCTACATACACAATTACCGTTGTTGCTTATAACCTTTCCAGAGCCTTGTCGAATTATCGGTTATCCTTGTCAAAATATGGTGCTGTACCAATAACTTCAATATTTATGTCGGCTTAAGTTACAAGATTGGTTTCTTTTGGGTATCCCTAATTTTTTTACTTAAATTAATTAATTTATTGAATTATGTATATATATAATGTCTTGAAGAAATATATTTAAAATTGTCTAATTTTTGTCTGGATCGTAATAAAAAATATTAGGTAATACTATTAAATAAAAATATTTAAAATAAAAATAAATATTAAATAAAAAAATATTAAATAATAAAAACATTATAGAAATTACATGTAATTTCCCACCAATAATTAAAATTGACTAATTATATTCTTTCTTATAGCACTTAACAATTGCGAAACAAAATCGAGTCTGTGTTATGAAACAATATATTCCATATATTTCTGAGAATTCTGATAAGTTTAGATTATATTTAGCGTTATCTTATCGAAATTTGTTTGTATTTGGATAATATGACGCAGAAATGTCCAATGTTTATTAAATAATTTAATCACATCTGTTTTCGTAATATTCTCTACATTCTATAAAGCGAATATTTACGTCTTGATTTACGCGATCAGAGTTTGGAAACTAACATACTCTCGATGCTAACACAAACAGATTGCTTATTTTTACTAAATTCGATGTTTTTGGTTTGTAAAGTTCCATTTTGACTAAATATTGTTTATTTTATCAATAAATTCAACGAAATTGTTAGAGCTATCAATTAGTCTGGATGTCTGCTTTGTTTTTTTAAGTAAAAATTATTTTGTCTCATTACAATACTGGTTGAATTGCTTGAAGAATCATATTAATAAGATTCTCTCTTATGCGTATTAATTTTTGAAGCTAGATAATTCAATTGATTGAACTTGATTAGTAATTTTACATTTACAGACACCGAAAAGAGATTTTTTTCTAATTATTAATCCACATTTGCCCGCCAGTCTAGCCGGGCACTGGTCACAAACCCGTATGACTTCAGCGTTTACCACAAGCGTGTTAGAAGCTAAAATATACAGATGTTATTTTTGCTGATGTAAAGTTAATTGCTAATATTTAAAAGAAGACATTGGTTATATACATAATATACCCATCTGAACAGTGCATCCACATGTTAAGCGTGCCAGTAAACAAGCTCCGTTTCAACATTTTGTTTACTTATCACTTGTGATCTCTCTTGGACGTACGATATAAGTATATCAAATAATGAAATGATACAGGTTTAATAATATAAACATTACGTGACCGAATTTATCAGTTACTATTCGAACACTGAGTTGAGTTAATTAGATGTTATCATTTTTTAAACAGATTAACTAATAATGTATTATGTGAAACTGCACCGGAAGTAATTTATCTTCCGGCAATTTATTGTTTAATCGACATGTAACACTTAAATTCCTTAGAAATTTTGTAATTTTTTTATCGTTTTTTTTGTATTTTTAACATTAAAAAACGGCAAATAATTTCTGAATTGGTCTTCTTCCAAGGATTCTTGATCAGCACGAAATGTCAATCGATCAGTGGATCGACAAAATCGTTATGATGTACAAGGCCCACAAAGATATGTTGAGGGAAGACAGCATGATCGAGTATTTGAAAATCGCTCAAGATCTTGAAATGTACGGTGTTAATTATTTCGAAATCACGAACAAAAAGGGAACGGAATTGTATTTGGGAATCGACGCTCTCGGATTGAGTATTTACAATAAAACTGACAAGTGAGATTTTAGTTCTATTCAAGTAATCAATAATTCATGATAATTATCACTGGTAATAATAATAATTATTAATTTTTTTTACAAATTGTGATTTTAGTTATTTTGAATAATTGCTTATTGATTTTGTGGAATTTTATCCAAAGGAAATTATTTCGCTAAACATTTATGATTGATTTATTGATGATTTGTTTACGGTGATAATTATTGAATATTTGTTGCGAGAGTTGTTTGTGAATTGGCAGCCAATTCTGTCAGAAATGACGTGTGTCCATTGATCGGTCCGTGAGGCACTCGTGTGCCAGCGGTTGTTTCTGGGCGTGTTTCGTTACGTAATCATAACAAAACACACTGCTTGTCAAATTGCTGATTGTGTTTCCCTGTCGCATTTGTCGTTGAGTGTTTTCATCGGGTTTTCTTTAGACTGACACCCAAAATCGGATTTCCGTGGAGTGAAATTAGAAACGTGTCCTATTCAAACAAGAAATTCTCGATTAAATCCACAGATAAAAATTCTTCGGTAATTGATATTTTATAGTTTTTTGTTTTAATTTTAATTTTTTGAGATATTGAATTTCTGAAATATGATTTATTAGTTTTTTTGTTGTTATTTCTATTTGATATTTTAATTGTTTTTTTATCTGTTAACAATTGGCCGTTTATTTTTCTTAAATATTTTTGTTGATTTTAATACATTTTATCGCTGATTATTTAATAATTTAATTGCATTTGTTTAAAATTATGTCTTGTTTTGAAAAATAATTATTTAATTATAATTGACATTGTTTTATTTAAATGAGCTAATATTTTTATTAGATTCAAGTATTATCTAATTGTACTCAAGTATTTATGTTATTATGCCGATATTATTAATGACAATACATTTTTATAACATCGTGACATAATCAGAACAAATGTTTTTTCATGTCGTGGGATTATAGGGACTAAGGTAACGATTAGAATAAAATTTGGGATATTTTAAAATATAGAATTTTTAAGGTGTTTATTTAAAAAATAGAATAAAATAATCATACCAAAAATTTTTTTGGTGTACAAGCTTCTATAATTTGTCATAAGTTTGCGGTTCTGTATCTATTTCACCCATTTCCCACATTTTTTCACTGAATTATCAAAGCCTATTAGGCGAAAACCCGCTTTCTATTTGCATTTAGATGTAGCAAATTTCAAAGCCTACTACTGAGGAAAACATGAGGACGACAATTTAATTACTTTTGTGGCCAAACTGAAGGCGGTAGATGAGCAGTGACAGTGAAAAAACATTAAAATAGTCCTCACTTATATTAAGCCGTTGTCGCACACTTTTTTCAAGGTCGTGCCCAGAAACACACTTTTTTGATATTACCATAGGAAAGTAAGCATCAGTTACATGTTTGAAATTGAAAATCATCACACATGTCTTAAGATTTTTTCAAGAAAACTCTCGACGGCTATAGCCGCAATTTGCACTGCATTAATGTATTACTAGACTCTGTATTATCTACGGTTCTGTTTTTATTAATGAAAGAAGGTAAGTCGGCTACAGCCTTCATTTGTCTACAGATCGTCGAAAATTAGACGGCTATAACCATCCTGTGCGACAACGTGTTAAGGGTCTAATTACATTTTGTTTAAAGATCTAAACAATTTCAAATAAAATCAAAAGTTTTAAAAGATTTGTCAGCTATATTAGTAATTTGACTCATGTTCTCCTGTTTCAAATGTATGTCTAGAAAAACAAAAAGCATTCAATATTATCGGCTTTGGCAAAATGTTTAACCCTTTAACTGACAATGTCATAAAGAATTTAATAATAATCATTCAGTACAAGATTCCTTATCTGAAAAAAACTAAGAATTAAAATATTTTAATATAATTTGAAAAATCACTTTGAACATTTAAGCATAGTTTATTATAATTGTCAAAATTTTTACATAAAACACTAAATTCCTTATCACTCCCTATATTTTCTCGATCCCTACAATTCAATATATGATTAAGAATGGGACTGTTTCGACTCGATTGAGTATGTTCAGCAATTATAAGGAGAGGATAATCACTGAAGCATTGTTAATTAAGCATTATAAACCATGCTTAAATGTTCAAAGTGATTCCTCAAATTATATTAAAATATTTACTTTTCTTAGTTTTTTTGTCTTCTGTTTCTTTTAAGTTTTCTTTTTTTTGTCTCTTTTTCGTTTTGAATAAATAATTAAAATTTTGAATATTGATTTTTAGACGTTTTTTCTTGTTATTTTTTATTAATTAAAAATAAAAAAGCCTTAAATTGAGTAGTATTG
>MQRK01240819.1:18618-29548 GCA_001938485.1 Girardia tigrina | reverse complement strand
GCAATCATTTTTATAAAAAAAATTGTGAAGAACTTTTAATAATATCATTGTTTTAATAAATGAAAAATTTCAATTGATTTAAAAAAATACATTTTACCTAACGAATCAAATTTTTTCTTGGTACAACGATTTTTTTTAATCGTTATGAAGCTCGTTACACCCAATATTGTCTATCATGACATCGAACCGCTCTATTCGAGCGACACTAAAAGTAAAAGCAATGATTTTATCCGACTGGCAACGGTGATTCTCGATTATATCACCAGGATTTGGAAATCGAATTTCAATTATTCATCCGTGAATGATTTCCGACCGGTCGATTTGATATCAACACCGGTGTGACACTAGAAGCGATTAAACGTCGTCAGATAGTCGCGATTAGGGGACATTCTCATATCCACGATTGATGATGGAGATATAATGTTGCTGTCGATCGAAATTTACAATATTATAACTAATAATATATTATCAATAAAATTATCAATAATATAATATTAACGTTTTATTCTATAATAATTAATTGCACCATAAGAAACTTTCTGTTAGGAAATAATTTGTCGTGATGATGAAATTAATCAACAAAAAAAATTTAATTGGTTCAATGGCATTTGAAACGTTGAAGATTTCTGTTTTGTCAAGAATCGACTGACTTGATTAAGTTTATGAATAAATGAAACATGTTTTGTATATCATTACTCTAACAAATGTTTCAATTAATACATAATACGCAATATAATTCAATTTTAATTATAAAGACTTGAAAAGACAAATTTTCATCTTTAGCAAAAAAAAACTTTTTTTCAAACTTTAGCCAATCGGTTTTCGTCGAACGATTTTGAACAATCATCAGATCAGTCCCTAAAGAGGGCCGTTTAACGTTCACTTATTTTTAATAATTGAAAATTGAATTATTAATTTTAAAATATTGTCCTATAGTACTATGGGATAATTTGAATTCAAAAATAAATACTAATTATGAATGAAAATGATAATGACTTGAAATACACATAAACATAAATCTAATTGTGGGATAGAAATGGAATTTAAATTTGTTTAACTGAATCAATTCGATTATATTCCAATAGTGTATTTACGAATGTTGATCGGTATTAAAAATCAGAAGTTGTTTATACGAGACTGAAAGTGGCGGGACATTCAAGTGCATCTTTTTTGAATCGAAATGAACGTTGCTAAATTCTTCAAGTTGTTTGATACAATAATTAAATTAAAATAAATTATAATAATGATAAATAAATGAATAATAATATCTACAAAATGACAATATAGACAAAAATATGAAAAAATAGTTAAAAATATTACAAAGCACATCAAAAATTCCTCGCATTTATAAGAAGTAAAGGCTAAGAGTTCGGTAGAGTGCTTTGTTAATGTCTGTCAATTTTGTAAAATAAATTATAAAAATATTAACCAGAGCTTTTAGTCCTAGGAAAACTCAACGACTTTATATTATCGAAAGATTTTGGTAAAGTGAAATCCGATTCTTCGAGATCGATGGCGTTCATCTGATCCTGAGACGTGACAGACGTAAATCGGCATTCATCAATCAAGCAAAAAACCAAGCAATCACCAATTCATCCAAATTATATAATGTTTTAAAATGATTCCATAAAATTGAAATCGGTACAGGTTTCTCTAATTTATTGGCAATAGCAATCATTTGAAAATGACTGTGAGGTCCGATGGGTGTGTGTTGAATTAATAAATGCATAAATCTGATTTTTGTATCTAAATCTAAATTACTCATAAACAATGCAATTTTTTTGAAGTGAATTTGATATATTTAAACAATCGAAGGTCGTTTGTGGTTTATATAAAATTTTTGTAATATTTACTTGAAGATTATTTAAACTAACATTTGTAGAAATAAAAAAATTGAATTGAAATTATTAAATCTAGGCTAAACTTATTTATATTAAATGGTTGAGTGACAAAGCGAAATTTATTATGTATTGCAAAGTATAATATATTTTTAAACCCCTATGCTATTTATACTATCTATAGGACCAAAGCAGTCATGTAACAATATATAATTGATAGAAAGACTGGTACCGTCCAAAAATCGGTCCGATATTTGTCAATTCGGTGGCTAGAATAATGACCGCTATAGCGCTCAACTTATTACATGTATATTAAAAATTGGTAATATTCAAGGCATTCGTTTACAAAATTTACGACTATAATAAAAACTGTGTTTATATTTTGCACGTTGAAACCTTTTTTATCCAATTTTGTTGCACGAACTCTCACTCAAAAATTAAATTATGAGATCGCACAAAACCAGGTTTGAATGTATTTCATCATGTTCTTTAATTTTTTTATGTGACTAATCATCATCAAAATGCTCTTTTGTGTATCATTACTATGAATATTATCAAAAATCTTTTATGACTATTGATTTATGCTGTAAAAATGAACAAATAAAATTTCTTCCACTTTCACCTGCATACTTACACAATCAATTATACAATTTAAATGTAAAATAACATACAGCTTAAAAACAATAAATTGCTGACAAGATTCTCCAATAAAAATATATTAAAATAGAATTTTTGTTGAAATATTTATCATTCAATATAGAACTAATTTATGAAATAAATATTTTCGATAAATTTTAATACTCATTAAATTCAATCATTTGTTTAAATCAACTGCCATTAATCAATTATAGTAAGTATGGCTCCCAAGTTAGGTTACTGGAAAATTAGAGGAGTAAATAAAATGAAAACGAATTATTCTATATGGTAATTGTTTTTCCAGCTTGCTCAATCGATTCGATTGCTTCTGGAATACGTCGGAGAAGAATACGAAGAGAAATTATATGAATTGGGAAACGGTAATTGACTTTATTTCCGTCTCATCTTTTCAATTAGTGTGTTCCAATGAATTAGCGCCCGATTTCGATCGCGATCAATGGCTCAATGACAAATTCAGTCTCGGTTTGGACTTCCCGAATGTAAAATGACTAGATCGATCAATTGATTATATTTGACTAATGATTGCAGCTGCCGTATTTGATCGATGGAGACCTGAAATTGACGCAGTCGTCGGCGATCTTGCGTTATCTGGCGGAGAAACACAATCTCGGTTAGACGCGCATTCGATATTTTAGATTTATTAATTCACGGCGGTCGTTAACTTTGCACCGCTACTTATTTTGTGATCTATTACTAATTTTAATTAATTTATGACTAATTTTGATTAACTTATAATTATTTGATAACTAATATTTGATTATTTTGTGATTATTAATTGATTTCTCGATATTTAATGATTAATTTGCGATTATTTATGAATTAATTTGTGATTATTTATGAATTAATTTGCGATTATTTATGAATTAATTTGTGATTATTTATTGATTAATTTTTGATTATTTATGAATTAATTTTTGATTATTTATGAAATAATTTTTGATTATTTATGAATTAATTTGTGATTATTTATGAATTAATTTGCGATTATTTATGAATTAAATTTGCGATTATTTATGAATTAATTTGTGATTATTGAGGAATTAATTTGTGATTATTTATTGATTAATTTTTGATTATTTATGAATTAATTTGCGATTATTTATTGATTAATTTGTGATTATTTATGAATTAATTTTTGATTATTTATGAATTAATTTGCGATTATTTATGAATTAATTTGTGATTATTTATGAATTAATTTGCGATTATTTATGAATTAAATTTGCGATTATTTATGAATTAATTTGTGATTATTGAGGAATTAATTTTTGATTATTTATTGATTAATTTTTGATTATTTATGAATTAATTTGCGATTATTTATGAATTAATTTTTGATTATTTATGAAATAATTTTTGATTATTTATGAATTAATTTGTGATTATTTATGAATTAATTTGCGATTATTTATGAATTAAATTTGCGATTATTTATGAATTAATTTGTGATTATTGATGAATTAATTTGTGATTATTTATTGATTAATTTTTGATTATTTATGAATTAATTTGCGATTATTTATGAAATAATTTTTGATTATTTATGAATTAATTTGTGATTATTTATGAATTAATTTGCGATTATTTATGAATTAAATTTGCGATTATTTATGAATTAATTTGTGATTATTTATGAATTAATTTGCGATTATTTATGAAATAATTTTTGATTATTTATGAATTAATTTTTGATTATTTATGAATTAATTTTTGATTATTTATGAATTAATTTGTGATTATTTACGAATTAATTTGCGATTATTTATAAATTAATTTGTCATTATGAGGGGTTAATTTAAATTTTTATCTCGCCTGAATAATTTATTATTTTTTTAATTTAAAGGGTAAAATATTTTTATGTTAATATGATTATTCAATATTTTAAAATTAAAAATGATATAATAAAACAACTAATAAAAAATCAAAAACGTTTTTAAAAATAAAATATTTTTTAATGTGTTTTTTTAAATATTTTAAAAAAATATTAAAAATGATTTAATAAAAGAAAATCATAAAAAATAAAATATATATTTAAAAATACAAAATATCTTTTAATGTATCTATTAAATATCTTAAAATTAAAAATGTCAAGAAAGCAAAAATATTAAATATTTATTTATAAATAAAAATATTTTTAATAAGCAATTTTAAATAAACTTTGCAATAAATTTTGAAAATAAAGTTTAAATAATTTTTGAAATAAATTTTCAGGATTTTAAAAATTAAATCGAAAAGAATTTAATAGATTAATTTGGGTCGAGATAATTAAATTAACAGGAAAATTTGTTTTAAATATGTGAATTGTTATATAAATAAATTTTGGTGTTAAAAAAATGAATCCTGATATWGAGGTTGCAACCACTTCTCACAATGGTTATTTATTAATTAATTTGTGATTATTTGTTAATGAATTTTTGAATATTTATGAAATAATTTGTGATCATTTATTAATTAATTTGTGATTATTTATGAATTAATTTTTGATTATTTAATAATTAATTTGTGATTATTTACGAATTAGTTTGTGACTATTTATGAATTAATTTTTGATTATTTATGAATTAATTTTCGATTATTTATTTATTTATTTGTGATTATTTATTAATTATTTTCTGAATCTTTATTAATTAATGTTTATTTATTAGTTAATTTAAAAAATTTATTAATGAATTAGAAACGCAATCTCGACGAGATAGATCTGTTATTTTAGTTTTATTAATTCACGGCTGTTTTAGTTATTTTTATTAAATACTTTTATTAAATAAAATTATTAAATTCCCAACTGGAAATGCCATGTGAGCGATTACAAATGACATTCATACAATTTAATGATTTCCATGTCGTTTTACGCTTTAAAATGTTAGATGTAATTGTTAATGAATTTATGACTAATTTCTACTAATTCATAATTATTTAAAAATTAATTTTTGATTATTTATTAATTATTTTGTGATTATTTTTGAATATTTATTAATTAGTTTATGAATATTTATTAATTATGGGAGGAATATTTTAAATTGAATGTATGAATACAGTATGTTGAACATTTAAATGGTGATTCCCACCCAGATGAAAATTGGAATTTTATTTGTATATACGGTAACTGACTATTCGAGAATAATTCAAATGATACTTATCTGATAAGTTTAAATTTTTGAAGTTGGCAATAAAATTTAATATTTTAAAAAAATAAAAGTATTTAAATGGATGTAAAATAAACTAATAAAATTCAAATATTTTAATTAAAATATATTTTATAAGTTTAATATAATAAAATTAAATTTAATTCATTTTTTACTATTTTGATAAAGTATTTTCATCGGTAAAGAAATAGTTAAAATTATTAATTTATATAAATATTTTAGAAAGATTTAAAAATTGGTTCGAATAATCATTATCAAAAATATAGAAATGAAAACCAATTAGAATGATGTCATACAGTGAACGATCTTCCGAGAGTTGTGATGACTCTAAATTTGATATTAATAAATGTTCGAATAATAATAGTCTCAATGCTTTCACCAAAGCTTATTTATCAACTAGAAAATGATCTGTCTTATGTTACGGGAAAGCGAAATTTTGATGTGAAAGTCTCCTTTATTTAAAAATTTTCAAAATTTGAAAATAATTTATATCTTAATATTCTAATGTTTTAATTTTAATATATATATTGGGTTGGCCAAAAAGTCATTGCATTTTTTACTAAAATATTTATTATCGAAAAATGACATGGATGCACAAATATTTTTACACGATATACTGTCCATTATTTTCAATCAATTTCTTCCACCTTTCCGGCAGCTTCATTATTCCTGATTCATAAAAACCTTTGCCTTTGTCAGCAAAAGAACCGTCTAGGAACGATTTGATGTCATCATCATTGGCGAATGTTTTTCTGTTTAAGAAATCTGCAGTGATCTAAATAAGTGAAAATCCGATGAGGCCAAGTCTGGAGAATACGGCGGGTGCGACTAAACCTCACAACCCAGTGATAAGAGTTTCTGGCGAGTGGTCAAACTTGTATGCTGTCTTGCGTTATCATGCTGAATTACAACTCCTTTTCGATTTGCCAATTCAGGACGTTCCTGTTGAATTGAATGAGCCAATTTCTCCAGCTGACCACAATTTCTGTCTGAATTGATGGTTTCATTGCTCGGAAGGAGTTCAAAAAACACAATTCCTTTAAAATCCCACCAGACAGAAAGCATAACCTTATTTTGGTGAATGTCTGCTTTTGGGATCGTTTTGGCAGACTCACCATGTTTTGTCCATGATCGTCGGCGTTCCACATTGTTGTAAACAATTCATTTTTCGTCACCCGTAATCAAGTGCTTCAAAAATGGATCACTTTGTTCTCGCTCAAAAGGGATTTGCAAATGTCTATACATTTCACCAAATGAATTTCTTTCAGTTCATGTGGTAACCACATATCGAGTTTACTGACAAATCCAAGTTTCTTTAAATGACTTCGAACACTTGATTTTTATATTTCCAGAGTCTCTGCAACTTCTTTTGTCGTCATATGTGGATTAGATTTGATCAGTGCTGTTATTTTGTCGCCGTCAACTTCAACTGGTCGACCGGAACGTGGTGCATCTTTCAGATGAAATTTTTCAGAACGAAATTTATAAAACCAGTATTGACACTGTCGAAGTTTTAAGGAGTCACTATCATATACAAAACATATCTTCTTATGAGCTTGCACAGCGGTTTTCCCTTTCGAAAATAATGCAACAAAACATGACGAATATGCTCATTTTGATTTTTCATTTCGAATTGACGGTAAAGTAATAAATTAAAACAAAATCAATTAATATTTTGTATAAACATAGTCTGAAAATTAAGGTTTCAGAATATATAATTGAATTTAAATTTTATCACTTCGTTTTATATTTTCAAGCTTTTTATTAGGACGTACTCAAAAACGCAATGACTTTTTGGTCAACCCAGTATATATATATATATATATATATATATATATATTTCAGATTTAAGTCCCTTTTATATAGCGGTAGACTATATATTTATATATATATGTTGATTTTTTATTTTTTTATTTAATAATTTTATTATTATTTACTTGCAATTGTAAATAGAATTGAGCGTGACAAACATACATTAGGATTTAATATACTATTAAATGATTAAATAGTAAGTTTGTGCCCGTGAATTTGGCTTTTATATATATTACTAAATAAGTGATAGAAATCGTCATTAATCAATTGAATTAATATGTTATTAGTATTTTCATAAATTATCACGAAATTCCTTGTAGAAATAATCAAAATCAGCATTATTCGGATTCGGTGCTGATTTAACAGTCGGTCGACCGGTACGGTTTATCGTCGATTTCATCGGCTTCCCGGCGTCTTTCGGTAAAGGCACTGCATTGACAGAACCGTTTAGATGTGGGCTATCCAGATTGACCACATCCTCACGTGGAGTCGCTCCGGTTACTCCGCAATTTCGCATTTCAGTCATATTATGCATTGAGAGTTTAAATTATTTATTAATTAATTTTTTAATTTGTGACTATTTATTCATTAGTTTTTGAATATTTATTATAGAGAAACCTAGATTTCAAGTAGATTTATTTTTAAAAATGTCATTCTTTCCAATTAATTTGAATAATTTGCTAATTTTATAAACAATGATTTCATTTTATTGTTAAAATGAATGCCTTTTCCTGTTTTGTCACATATCATACATGTGTGCTGTGTGAGAATTGCCATAAATAATTCAACCAATTTAAACGATTAGTAATTATCGATTTAATAGTGGCTAAATGACATGTCAGTGAAAATTAGAAAGATCAATGCTGTTATGACAATAATCAGTTGAAATATATTTGTTTTTATATATTTTGCGAATGAATGAGCAATTGTTCCGTATTTAAGAATGTAGTCACTTCGATCCCTAATCAAAAATAATCTAAGTAACTCTTTAACAAATGTTTATTTTTATGAAATTCTGTTTATTTAAACAAATATATTTAATTTTAATTTAATGCATTTTTAAAATTAAAGTATATTTGTCTGATATTAAGATTTACGCATTATGATTACGCCTACATGCCTCCCCTCCAAGTTCGACAAAAGTCGGTTTGGTTTTGTCGATTGATACGCTTTCTTATTTGCCTTGTCTGTATATAATAATAACTTTACGTCTTTCGAGTGGCGAAGAACTTGAAAAGGGCCCTCGTATATTGGCTGTAAGTCCCACGAATTTCGGAACCACGGTGACAAAAAGAGTTTCTTACCCAAAGACCTTTTTAACTGCAAACAGGTGTGGATAAAGAAGAACTGAGAAGTCCTTCTCGAATTCTCGGACTTCTCAGTTCTTCTTTATCCACACCTGTTTGCAGTTAAAAAGGTCTTTGGGTAAGAAACTCTTTTTGTCACCGTGGTTCCGAAATTCGTGGGAGAAATCTCGAACACCTATAATAGACTGATCAGAACTAGGAATGATCACATTGCGTGGTAGTCTTGTGGAGGTACCGAATAGTATCTGCGATGCTGAAAGGCCAGAGTCGTTGATTTTGTTTCTGAGTCCCAATAGAATGAGGGGTAGCGTCTGTATTTATTCTTTGTCCGCATTTATATATTTATTATTTACAGATTTATATTTTTTTAATTGATTATATGAAAACATGATAATTAAATATATTGCACCACATGCTGTTGACCACGTGCTGTTCAAAACAAAAAATTTGGACGAAGAACAATGCTTATTTTGGCATTCACAGCGGATGATAAGTTTCACATCGAAGTAACAAAATCTGGTGAGGCTATCAATTCTGAAAGATATACAGAATTCATTCAAAATAGNCTTACGAAGTTTAGTAAAGACAGACGACGAGTGAATATGCGAGAAATTCTTTGGCAGCATGATAATGCTCGACCACATTCATCTAAGTTTACCACGGAGTTTTTTCAGATAAAAACATGTTGAATTGATTAAACAAGCTCCATATTCGCCTGATTTAAATCAGTGTGACAAATGGCTATTCAAATTTTTAAAAGGATCACTAAGAACAACATTTGCAAGTGAGGAAGAGGTCTTACAAGCGGTCAGTGATATTATGAGAAATCTCTCACGAGAAAAACTTTTTACACATGCTGAAAATATTATTGTAATGGTGAATATACTGTTGTGTAGAAATATAGATTTGTTTTATTTAGAAATTAGAAATACAGAGGAGTAACGGAAAAAACTTTTTTTTGCTAGATTAATAATAGCTTAATTATTGATCAGAGTTCATTATCATTTATAAAATCAATGATTATTATAGTTGGGGATACTCCCGAAGAGAGAGCTACTGCCCATATGCTTGCCGAAGAAGTCCAAGACACTAGAATGGGATTTGCAAGATTGTGTTACAATCCTGATTTTGTTTATTTCTAATTTTTATTTCGTAAATAATAAAATGTACAGGACAAAATGAAAGATGAGTATATTAAACAGTTACCAAGTAAATTGAAATTGTTCAACGATTACCTTAAAAATAAACAATGGTTAATGGGGGAAAAAGTAAGTAAACCTTTCAATGATTTGTTTGTAAAACGGTTGCTTCTCAGTTAACTTATCCTGATTTCCATTTGTATGACGTTCTCGATTCTTTGAAAGTTCTTTCGCCAACTTGTCTGGACGAGTTCGACAATCTGAAAAAGTACACTGAGGACATTGAAGTAAACTGGATTGAGTTATTGTCGTATTGATTCATTGTTTTCAGAAACTACAACCGATTCATAGTTATATGAAGTCGGATAAATTTATCAAGCGCCCTCTAAATAACAAGATCGCCAAATTCGGTGGTGACATTAATTAAAAGTGCAATTCTGGCTTATGGTGTTAGGAATTCTTGTCAATTTACAGTATTATTAACCAATCTTATGTTTACTTTGACATTTGATTTGTTTTTGTTATTATATTAAAATAAAGATTGATTTTGTTGGTACTTATTGATCTATGAATTTCTATGCTGCTTCCTTTAGTGTTGCTATTGATAAACGATATTAGAACACTGTGTTAAATGTGTATCAGATTTGTTATTGAACATATTTTGATTTTTATTGAGTCGCGGTATTATTTTTACATTTAATTCATTACCATTGGCTTTTGATATTGCATTTTCAAATCCTTAGAATAAGGTATTCTGGAACAATATTTGTGTATTATGGGGTTTATCGATCCGTTTCAGAATTTTCGCTATCATTTTCTCAATCTTCGCAATCAACTTCAGAATTTTATTTAACAAACAAAATCTTTTTATTTTATATAAAAACTAGTAAATCAAAAAGAATTTTATATCGATTCTTTAACCCCTTCGCTGCGGATGACGAGGTCTCGTCATTAAAATCAATACCAATATGCGGCTGACGAGAGGGTCTCGTCATGCTTTATATTGCAATACAGTGCGTAACAATTTTATGTAG
>MQRK01240812.1:1300-11788 GCA_001938485.1 Girardia tigrina | reverse complement strand
ATCCCAAGCAAGAGGAGGCCGCTTTTCCTAATTCCACCAAATATTCTTGATTCATATACAAAGAAAGATAACTTTGAAATTGTATTTAAAATCCTATATGAGGCAGTAAAGAGACAATACCCCAGAATGGCTACAATTATCCAGACAGATACATTGAACCTATTACATTTTCTACGTTGCCCCAAAAGTAACCCTACTAAACGCCGCTTCAGAATCATCAGAAACTACATCAACAACCTCCAGTACTTTGCTGAAGACATCAACACATTGAAAATGTTGAATTAAGTTAATTGAATAGACTGATAAGAACAGCATATGATATCTCGATCCCATATCCAAAGGAATGGAATGCGGCGACCAAGACGACCCCAAATGATTATACAGACGAAAAGATTAACGATGTTCTCACGAATATCTGTGACATATTTCAACGACAGAGCTCTGGCTTGGCTATTGCTGAAAGAATGTTGCTCCAAGACACAGAGAAACCACTACGGACAATAATCGCTACTGAAGAACCACAAAAGATCAAGTCAATGGTTATCGAAATACTTAGAAAGCTAAACCATTTGGAAACACCTGAAAAGATCCTTAATGCTGGCAACACTATTAAATCCAAATGAAGAGAAATAATCGACACACACAAGATAGAGATATACAACAACAATGTATTTAAAAACCTTTATACGACAGATAAAGTTACACCAAAGATACAACAAAATATTTAAAAGACCAAAATGATGAGAAAGTATTCTTAAAACCCATCACAATATCTGACAACGAAACGAATCTCCTTGAAAAGATATCCATAAAACAGACTCATCAAACAGACCTTGATGTTGAAACTCAGCATAGTCAAATCGAAATATTAAATGATGTTGCAGATGCTAACGAATCACAAATTGACGATAACAGCTCAATCAGTTCAGATCACTCGCAAATATCACTAATCAAAACATCTCGGAACAAAAGACTCCAAGGGCCTAAATGTGCACAGTGACGGGTCGGCTCCATAATCTCAAACAGCACAGAGATTATGGAAAAGCCACCAAAACCTGAAATTATTATTTATATTTAGAATTTTAAAATCTGGTTTATGTAACTGAAATATTGTTCCTCATAAATTTGTTTCAATAATGAAAGTTGTATTATATAAAGTTTGCGAATAATGGCTTTGGATTTTAATCACGAACCCCATAAAGATTATATTAGAAAATGGTGAATTTTAAAAACATTAAAAAAATTTCTCGTCAAAAAATCTTTATTTTCATTAAAATGACTCGATAAAACAACAACGAATTATAAGACATTCGATCGTTCATTCATTCGATTGTTGACGTCACCATAAAAAATAAAAAAACAGCCAATCACATTTACAAACAGTCACAATTCGGAGGCTCCCACTGACGTCTATGAAATATTCTGAGCATATTTTCCAAATATTTTTAAAGTATTTTGGACACTTTTATATATCTGAGAAAAATAATTCGAATTTCTGTTGCCAATGATATTTTATGTTTCTTCAGAATTTATGATTGTCTTGAACAAAATTTCATGATCGTTCTCATTTCCTATCGATGTTTCTTCAGTTCTTTTAAGATTTTTCAGCAAAAACAGAAATAACATTCCAAGCAAATTCTTTTTTCATGAAGTTCGATTTATCATCACGAATAATTGTCAAAGAATGAAAGAGAATTTCAGATATTTTTGAACTCGTGAATTCCGGAACAAGAAAAATCATTTTCAGAAAATTAATTCGTGTTTTCGAGTATTTTTCCGACAAACAATCGAACACCGTTTGCAGAAGTACGGGAATCAAATCACTCTATTTCTTCAAAACTGACTTATTTCTAAGTTCAACTATAATAAAGGCACAAAACGCTTTAGCAGAAGCTCGTATGTTCAATGGGATCTCGTTATCCTGCCCAACAAATTGACTCATTGATTCTGCGACAACGGTTTTCAAATTTCTTAATAGATTTCCTTTTTCGGTATTAAATAACAATGATAAATGTGCGATTAATTTGAAGCTCGTACAAAGTCTTCATATCTTCTGGATATTGACAATTAGAGATAGTCATTTCTGATTAATATAGATTAAAAAAATAAAAGAATTGTACAATATTTCAATTGACAATTAGATAATGAAACTTTTAGCAAAGTTTAAATCAATATTTATGGCAAATAAATGGGATATTGGTAAAACTTCGTTAACCAAACAAATGATGAAAACACTTGGAGAACCAGAACAGGTAAAACTATTGAGACAATAAAAATATTTTTAAGAAAAACTAGATGAAAATTTAAGACACTTTGACGAAAACAATTGATAAAGCGAGCGTAAATAATAAACAATAAACTGTAGCACCATGATGCTAGTGGAAGGTTGTCGGCGCGGGAGTAATTTTCATTTTAAATGCTAGATCATTGAGATATGCGCGAGTTCGAGGATGGTTTGCTAGCTTCCGCATACAGCCAGCGTCATTAAAGATTGAGGCTAATGAAAACCCACGCTGATCGTCACTAAATATTTCGATGAAAACAACATCGCAGAGAATATTTTTATTTTCGGCCATCGATTTGATTTGAGAAACAATTTTATCTCCATTGAGATTTTTGATTTCCGAACTCTGAAACAATTTCCCAGACGACTCTTGAGACAGATAATTCATTTGGATTAATAAGAATTTTGACTAAACAAAACAATGGCAAATTTAAATAAAAAAATTTCAAAACACAATTTGCACCGATTCAATTTATTTAATTGAGTCAAACAAATTCAACAATAATATATATTTAATATATTTATTCAACAAATAATTCAACAATAATATTTTAGTGGTTCATGAAATTCAATCAATTCTTTTGTTTATAATTCTTGAAAATTTAAATCACATCAAATTGATTTTTTTAACATTTTTCTTTTTTATTATTCGGAAAACATCCTTCCCCCTTCTGATCAAACAGAACAATCATTCGTACGCTCCAACAAATAACCGCTCCAATTTTAAACAAACATGCAACAAACAGTCAATTAAATTAACTTAAACACTCAAACAACAAACAAACAATTTCAATTTTAATCTACAGATATTTTTATCATTCACGCACTTCTAGTGGGCAAACCCTTCCCACAGATCGAAGCATATCCTTTCCACTTGTCCTTAACAGAACCACTCTTGTTCTGCCGTCCGAACCAGAAACAAAGGAACCACATGCACAAGACTCCACTTTCCCCTTTCTAATCCATCCTCCATCTGCCACACAATTTCTCCGACACGAATTTCTGGGCCTTCTTTCATCCACTTGTTCGGCTTTCTCATATTCGAGGTGACTTCATCTTCTACAATGACTTTATCCAAAGTATTAATTGTTCCAATGATTTCCATTTCCTTGAGATTTTTATAATCTTCATCCTGAGCTACTTCAGCCTTCTTCGAGAAATCTGGAAAACTTAAATTTTCATTTAATTCAAATGCGATAAAAATTTTTTCTTTAATTGCATCATCTGAGTTCATTTCTTTGTTTAGTTGAGAACTATCTTTGAAAGTTTGAGAATCAATATCAATCAATTTTTCTTTCAAAGCATCTTTGACATTTAAAAATTTCGGTTCTTCTTCTTTCTTCACATTATCATTCATTGTAAGATTTTCCGATTTCGATTCACATTGATTAACATCGCAACTGTCCACGATCTCAATCAAATTCTCGACCCCAAACCAAAGAAAACTTTAAAACAATTATTCAAAGTGTCGTATGTCGTTAATTCTTTCCTCTCATCAATTAAACATTCAACATTTGCTATCTTTTCTTTCAAAACATTTCTTTGTATTCCTACTTTTTTCGTATTATCTTTATCCAATAGAGCATTCACCGATATCTCTTTGTCATTTGCCGATAACAATACTGAAAACGTTCTTAACGTCATATATCTCGACTGATTTTGAATGTCCTGGCCGTCATCAAATTTCGAACTCATTATCATATTCGTGCTTTCTCTCTTGCTTGTCTTTACTGTTCTCGCTGCGTCATCTGGTTTTGTTTATTTTTTGGTCACATGCAGCAATCGGTGATGTTTCCCTGTACAATCTGTTGACATACAAAATTTCAGCTTTCTATATCTTCACGTTGTGACCGGGTTGCAAACAATTAAAATATAATATCTTTTCCATAGCTACATCCCACCGCTGATCTACTGATAGTTTTTTGAATAGCTTACACTGATTTATGTAAAGATCTTCTTGGCAATATTGACACGTTATTCTTTTTCTTCCTGAAATCTCATCGGTCGATCCGCTGGACAAACTCTTTTCAACGTTGTTCAAAAATGTAATTTTCCTCATCGATTCAAGCAGTGATTCTTTTAGAACCTCCTCCGTCTTCTTCAAGTAAACGAGTTCTTTTGACAACCATTTCATAATTTTTTCGATTGTTGTCTCATTATTTGTTGTTTTGACCTCGTCTATTTACCTCTGCCACCTTTTCAATAACTCCCGAGAGAACTTTCTAATGATTATGTGATAGAAAGCTCCTCGGCCCAGTTCTCCATCTGTATTTGACTTGAAAAGGTATATTAAATAACCCAGAACCTTGATAACCGCTTCTAGATCTTCGATATTATCATCCTTCGTGCTTCATTTCAAGCTTCTCTTTCTCTTTCGCCAACTGGAGAACTTCTTGATTGTAGCCGAGTTCTTCTCCTAGATTTATCAATCTTTTGAAGCTTTCTAGAATGTTATCAAATTCCTTTTAATATTTCTCGCAATTCATTCTAGTTTGCGACTTTTCCAGAGTTCCTCAATGGCTTGATTCTTGATCCGAATCAACGTTCTCTTCAAATTCGATTTCCTTGTCTTTCCTTCATCCTATTCTTGTGTCGGATCTTCATTCTCGAACTTCTTCTCATCATCACTTCCTTCTCGCAGATGCAAAACTATTTGGATCGTTGATCCATTTTGGATGTCGTAGTTCAGGAGAGATCTGCTGTCTTCCAACTGCTTTCCGGAGAAGATGACTCTCTGATGATTTGATGGGATTCTTTCCTTGATCTGGATCTTGCCTTGACGTCATCGATGGAATTGTCAGGATCCATCTCCAACGTGATTGTTTTGCCTGAAAGGGTCCTAACAAAAACTTGACGGGTAAGGAGGCACTTTGATCTTGGTTTAAAGTTTAAATTTTTAAAATTACTCATAATTTTATTATGCTCCCCGGAACTAGAAAACTCACCAAACATTCCTTTATCAAAATCCAACACAAGATGATCATTCAGTGAGTGCCGAGGTACAAGTCGCTTCCGGTGCTGGGTCCATTATTGAAACGGGGAGGCATGTCACTCGACTCTCGCTCGATCTCATTAAACTCCTGACGTCTACGGTAGGAAACCCCACTAATTAAATTTAAATTTATTATTAAAAATCTTTTCAAACACATACTCCACAAATCCAAAACACACAAATTATTCAAATCATTCATGAAAAGAATAATAACTATTCAATTCTCCTCCGTCAGGGGAGGATGTTTCGACAAAAAATATCAAACCCCCGATTCCGAAACCCATGGTGCCGCAACCACGCTCTGCTACCCGAAATGATAAGCGAGCGTGTGCAGCACCATGGTGCGAGGGGGGCTTGTCGGGTCGGGGGTAAAAATTTAATATCTTTACTCTATACATCATTTCCATTTTCATTTTAAATGCCGCATCATTGAGATATGCACAAGCTTAAGATCTCTACTATCTCCGCAATTCAATTTTTTGGATACTTTAATTCCACTTAACAGATGATATGCTCACTATGGAGTCTCAGGCATTTAAATCATCTTCATAGTCATCTTTATATGGTACCACATCTTCATTTTACACATCTTTGATGCATATTACATTAACATCCATGACATTATTACAGTTTCTGAAACCATGTCCACTTTTTTCAGACTAAACAATGATTATTTAAAGGGCAATGTTTTTAAACAAATTAAAAGTTAAAAAATTGCTTAATTTTTGATAATTGTTTTTGGGCCTTGTCTTTTTTCCCCTATAGGTGGAAAAAAGACTCTTTTTTTAAAAAAAATATTCAGTCATAAAAACAAATTTAAGGGAAAAGAACTGTTAGGGTTAGGGCTTAGGTTACGTTTAGGGTATAGGGTTAGGGTTAGATTAGAGTTAGGGATTAGGGTCAGGTTAGGGTTAGGGTTTTTGGATTTGTTGAACTTGTGATGAATCAAGTGATGAATGGAGAGCCTATCAGCAAATTAAACCACAGTCTGTTATTTGTTAATCCAGACCAAAACAAACGAGAAATATGGGATAAAAGACTATTTTATAATAGGGGAAAAAGATTATTTTATAGTAGGGGAAATAAAAAGACTGTTTTGACAATGGGGGGAAAAGACTTGGTCCAAAATGTTATAAAGTATGAAATGTACATAATGAAATGTATACATTTCTATATTTCAGTGAGTATGAAATGTATTAAATATTCACGGAAACTTCGTTAAAAGATTATATAATTATTATAATACACGATTTGAATCATCGACAAATTTATTTGTGAATATTTAAACAATTTTTTATCGATGGTTTTTTAATTAACATTTTTTATTTACATTTATAAAGTTTTTAATGCTCTAATGTTGTGAGTTAATTTTTTTTAATTTTAAAAGTGAAAGAAAAAGTAAAATTGATTAATACTAAAATTGGTTTAATAATTATTTTGTGAATTAAGAATTTTTATTTATAAAACGAACATGTATTAGTTACTGATCACTACAATTTGTAAATTTCATATACATTTCATACTCACTGAAATATATATTTCATACATTTCATAATCACTCGGATGGTAGCTTCGTGTCAATGACCTTTCGATCAAGCACATTTACCAGTGATCAGAATCTGCAGTTCCTCTCATACTGAGCAGAATTACCATTGTAATGACGCTTTTATATAGTAGGGTAAAACTAAAATGTCTCACGACGGTCTAAACCCAGCTCACGTTCCCTATTGGTGGGTAAACAATCCAACGCTTTGTGAATTCATCTTCACAATGATAGGAAGAGCCGACATCGAAGGATCAGAAAAATTAGAAATTTAATCGGAATTCGATTGTTAATATAAATATCGGTGAATCGATTATTAAAAGACAGTTGAAAATTTGTTTGAGATAAAAATTATTAATTTGTGCTAATAAAAATGAGTCTGACTTCGAATATCGAAAACAATATCGAAGAAAATAACAAATAATAATAATCATATTTAAAATTATAATTATTATAGTAATAGTAGTAATAATAATATTTCTATTACAAATAATTTCGTTTATGGTCGTTCATAATTTATGTTCTCGAAACCATGTTAATGTCTTAATACTAGAATTTTTTACAAGTTGTTATGTTTTAAATTTTCTCCATCATTGCTAAAGTTAATTTGGTATTTATTTTACTACCACAATCTCTTTAGGCAATTACACATCCATCTTTCTATATCTATTTCCACATCTGGAAACAGATTCAATTGGAACATCATGAAGTAATTAGATTCTAATTGTTACAAGTAAATAATTCATCTACGGTGTATAACAAACAATTATCCCATTGTTCATTCGCGAACATCCAATTGGGATTTGATATTGTGTATAAAGATTAAGTGTTTGAAGAGAATTTCTCATTACGTTTCAAATTATTTTGATGTTTTACTTACAGAAGAAGAGTTACTTTTTTATGATATTTATAAGTAGTCACTTTATGCTCTCGGAAAGTGGTAACATCAAATTGCTTTCGAAGAATAGACCAACATGGCAATCATCAATGTTTAGAGCAGCTGAAAGTAAATATGGATATGATGGAAACTATTCCCAATCATATCCAAATTGTATTCATACACAAAATGCCAATAAAGAATTTTGGACAGTTGATCTTGGGATGGATTATATGATCAGTCATATTGTAATATATAACCGACAAGATTGTTGCAGTGAGAGATTGGTGAATAGTTTAGTTAGTTTGTACCCCAACGGAACGTCAACCCCAAATGTTTGTGGGACCATCACTGCAGTTCAAAGTATTTACAATATCAGCTGTGACCGAGCGATCGGGAGGAATGTCACAGTCTCTCAAACCAACAATTACTTACATTTCTGCGAACTCGACTGTTACGGAGGTAAATTATTTTGATTAACATGATATATAAATCATTAATATCGTAAAAATAAATTAATAGAAAGTAAAAGTATTCAGAAATATACGCTATGTTTATGAGTTAAAATTAATTTTATAATTTGAAAATGTCTTTTATCAAACATGGAGAGTATTTATGTTTACTGAACTTTCTGTAAAAATCATTGAAACTAAGAATCATTTGAAAATTATTACAAAATTTACATTTCCTTTATGCATCGTTACTTTCCGAAGAAATTCGTATTTCTAAGAGAGCGAATGACGCTGAGGAAGATAATTCTTAAGTAACTGAGGAAGATAATTCTTAAGTAACTCACTTAAAATATCTTTTGATAGAATTAGAAATGCCTTCAAAAGGTTCATACTAGAGTATAAGCCAGCATAGTTTTGCAAACAGAAATGGGTTTGAGAGGAATATTTTAAATTGTGTATGGATGGGTAACAAGACATAAAGGGTGATATATTCAAAAAAGTTCAATTTTCAAAAAAATAGTTCAATTGCGCTTTTAAAATGACTTTAAAATTCAATAAAAATCAGTTGACTTCTAACTAAACAGGACAAACACCCCCGGACAAAAACCTCCTCGTCAATTAGACTTAATTTAGGGTTAGGGATAGGGTTAAGGTTAGGTTTACGTGTCCATTTACTGATGGCAATGCACCGTACATAAAGAAATATAGAAACATATTCAAATTAATCAGTTTTCTGTCGAAGGTTTTAGTTCTAGGGAGTTTATGTCGGGGGGCGTTTTTCGTCAGTTGTCATTTCAAATAGATTACTAATGCTTACTAAAAGTATATTTTTTGGAAATATTTCAAATGTTTGTTTGTTTATTCTTCGACTTTACGCAAATATGGCCACGCCCACGCTTACGGCCTTTTTTTACTGTAAAATCTGTGGAAGAGAATGTGTTAAAACCAGAAGAAAATAACACTGACAGAATAGGTGTATTTTATATGTCACTTATAATATCTTTGCATTCAACTTTTCAGTGTAAGGGTACTTTTTCGTGACACATTAAAGTGGATTTTTAATTTGACCGAATATTTTGCCATTTAAATAAATAATTAAAATAACTAAAGTAAAATAAATTAAATAATTTTAAATAAACTAAAAATAATTAGACAAAAAAAATTAAAAAAATCAATAAAAATAAAAAAATATAGTAAATGAATAAATTAATTTAATGATAGCTTCCGTATTTTTCTCTCTGATCAATATCCACATTTTAAATTGTTGAAATAATGAATATTAAATCCAAGTAAATTGTATTTATTTTTTGTTACTCGGTGTTTTTGTTTTTTGATGTTAAAAGTCGATTTAATTTAAATCGATTTGGTGAATAGTAATCATCAAATCACGTCATTCCTTTGTTCATTTAAATGAACCCATTGTCATCAGGTGTCATACGTATGTATTAAATGTATTTGAATAGTTTGATTTATAGTGTGTAATTGCATATTTTTGTGTATGTCTGATATGTTTTGGTGAGTGTGTGTTAGTGAAAAAATGTTATCACAATTTTTGTGTTTTAAAAAAATGGTGGAACAAAAATTCGTTATCAATTCAAAAAGAATAAAATTAATGTCGGTGGTCAATTGATTAAGGAGGAAAGTGTTGTAAAAAAATTAATCTTGTTAATTAAAAAGAAACTAATAAATGAAAAAATTAAATTTTTTATATCCATTCTTTATGCAGACTGAACTCTACTTTGCCAACAAAGTTTTAATTAAAAAAATAATTAAAAAAAACAATAAAAATTAATATGAACTGCTTATAATTTATAAGTAGATCTTTTTCAATTAATAATACTCTGGAACTCCGAATTTTCCGTTTTTTCCCATTTTTGGACCCTAAAAAGTTTTTTTTATCAAATTTTCACAATTATTTATTGTCATTGAAAATGAGTAGGTGTGCAAAGTTTAAAGAAAATGATTGAGTAGAAAACCTTCAAAAATAAGTTTCTAAATTCCATGGATGCATACGTAGAAAGTAAGCTAATATAAAGAATCGAAAAAAGTGTGAATACAATATGAAATTTATTGGAATCGAGGCTTTGTTTTAAAAAAAATCGTTGTAACAAACAAAATCTTTGAATTTCGAATATCTAAGTTTGATCAAATAATGAAATATTCTCCCACAAAAGTTCCTCAGTCGGAAAGACGATTCTGAAGATTTCATTATGAGTAACTATAATGTAACACGCGAAAAGTTTATTTTCAAAACAATGTTTAATTGATAATATTCAAACAAAATATTTATCAAAAAAGCAAATATTAAATATTTCAAATAATTAAAATATCTAATATCCA
>MQRK01240808.1:24137-41790 GCA_001938485.1 Girardia tigrina | reverse complement strand
CCACATTTCTCCTGTCCACTCTTTAAACTTTTGGCAAAACTTCAAACGATCAGCAATGTTCTTTCTTGAAAGAAGTGGTTTTTTCGCTGGACGGTAAGACTTCAGATCAAATTCATCATTAAAATTCATCAATTAAAATTAAGAGTGATACTAAATATGATTTATACAAATTATTCATTTGTCTACAGCTTTTTTAATAACATATTATCATTTTGTGCACTTAATGTGTAGAAAATGTGAAAGTCAACAGACTTTTGTCCACAGCTGTACAAGAAAATAATGCACATGTTCTAAAGCTCACAGTAATCGAGGAAATTGGTTTTGATTATTTCGTTGTTCATGCGTTATTTAAGGCTTTAATGTTTATCGCGGTTGTTTTTTTAATGGACGTAGGTTAACTGCCTTTGTCGTTTTGCGTGTAAAGGATATTATTCTTGGAAGATTATTATATTTTCCTAGAAATGGTGTGCTTGTGGGGGCGAGTTTGTTGCGGCATATTTGACTGTTATTTGTTCTGTCGGTTGTTTTCAATTTGATTTTTAGGTACAGTGCGGTCTATGTGTTTGATTTTGTAGGTATTCTTTAGAATTGGTGTGATATTTTTTATGTTTTTGTGAGGTTGGTGATGGATTTAGGTTATGTGTTTCCTGGATTTGATTGTTATAGCTATAGATCTTCTTTGGAGATGTGAGGAATATTTTAAATTGTGTGTGTGAGGTGGTTGCAACATCGATATTTGAGTTCATTTTTTTAACACCAAAATTTATTTATATAACAATTCACATATTTAAAACAATTTTTTCTGTTAATTTAATTATCTCGACCCAAATTAATCCATTAAATTCTTTTCGATTTAATTTTTAAAATCCTGAAAATTTATTTCAAAAATTTAAACTTTATTTTCAAAATTTATTTAAAATTTATTTAAAATTGCTTATTAAAAATATTTTTATTTATAAATAAATATTTAATATTTCTGTTTTCTTAACATTTTTAATTTTAAAATATTTAATAGATACATTAAAAGATATTTTTTATTTTTAAAAAGATATTTAATTTTTTATGATTTTCTTTTATTATATCATTTTTTCATTTTTTTTAAATATTTAAAAACACATTAAAAAATATTTTATTTTTAAAATCGTTTTTGATTTTTTAATAGTCGTTTTATTATATCATTTTTAATTTTGCAATATTGAATCAGCATATTAACATTAAAATATTTTACCCTTTAAATTAAAAAATAATAAACTATTCAGGCGAGATAAAAATTTAAATTAACCCCTCATAGTGTGAATGTATCGATGCTGTGTGTTGATTTATAAGAATGGCGATTCTCCCCAGATGGAAATTGGAGTGTTCTTTTGATTATCTTTGAGAATTTCTTTGGTGTAAGGACTAACGGGGAGTTCCATTCACTTTTACATTTCCGAATTATTCCTGCCTTTTCTAATCCTTTTAAAAATCCTTCGATTTGACTTTCTAAATGAATCGATTGCCTTCTTGGATTCAGAAAAATCGGTTTACCTTCTGTTTCAATTTTATGGACAACAATATCCGTAAATCCAAAATCGTATTCATGTTTCATGAAAAAATCATCATATCGTTCCACTAGGATTTCCAGTCGTTTGTTTTGCTCTTGCAATTTAATATCTTTCTCTACTATCACAACTGACTTCTTGGTAGTTTTTTCAAGTTTGATTCCGAATTTATGCATGACATTAACACCTCCAATGACTGCCGGTCTGATTACTTTTACGACTAAAAAATCTACCATATGGCACTCTTCTTTCCATTTCATCTTCACTGTCATTTTTCCCAAACACTTATGGCCTTCTGAAAATGCTCCATTTAGAATAATTGGGCTCGTTTCTAATCTGGGTTGTCCGATTTCCAAACAAACCTTCTCACTAATAACTGAAACACCCGCTCCACTATCCCACAACATTAATACATTGTGATTGTTCAGCTTAACATCGCTCCACCTTCTACCATCTGACCCCTCTACTATCTCTGCAATTCGATTTTTTGAATATTTTATGCCGACTACACAAACGAAATGCTCACCATGGAGTCTCTGGCGTTTAAATCATCTTCATATTTATCTTTATATGATACGATATCCACGTTGTCTTCATTGTCCACATCTTTGATGCATACTACATTAACATTCTTAATATGATTACAGTGTCTGAACCCATGTACACTTTTTCCACAAATTAAACAACGATTATTTAAAGGACAATCTTTCCTCAAATACCCATGTTTTCCACAGCAATAACAATCCCCTCTGGTTAAATGCTCCTCTTCTGGAGTCGGAAGTCTCTTTATTTTGCAATATAACTTCCTTACTTCGTACCAAGCCGAATGCACCGGGCGATTATATTGTTGTTTATCTTCTTTCATTCTACTGGATCCTCTCTCATTACTTTTATTAAATCTTTCCGATGGTATTCTACGTTCCGTTCTTAATATTGGTTGTCTATCGTTTGATTCATTCAATCGAGCTGTATTTCTTCTGTGTTCAGAATTTTCATATCTTCTAACTTGATGTTTGTCTTTCTTTGCCATTTGTGCATACGATGTTTTGGCGGCTAAAACATCATTTCTTTCTTCCTTTGATATGTTGTCCTCATAAATCTTAGCTTCCGCTCTCATTTCGTCCACCGATATGTTAGATTTGAAAAAAAATTGATCCTTCAGAACTTGAGATTTTATCCGCTTTTTCAAAAGTTGATTCAAAATTTCTTCATCGCTGTGTTTCCTAAAATTTTCAATTGTTTTCCGAACCCTTAATTCGAATGTTAAGAATCTTTCATTCTCGCCTTGACAAATTTGGCTTAGTTTGTTTAATTCTTCCAACAGCGGTACTTTCTTTATAAATGTTTTCTGGAACCAATTTTTGGATTCTACATCTGACATTGGTTTCTTACCCTCTTCTGTTGCATTCCCCCAAAGAATTTTCGCTTCGTCTATCACCAAATAGTTACACATTTCCGAGAATGTTAACCCAAAAAATTCTTAACATTGGCATATGTCTCTATACCATATTTGACCTTCTTCAGAATCCATTCCATTGTAATCCTTCATTTTCTTCTCGGGGGTTTCCTTAAAGATTGATGGCAGTTCTAGTTTAGGAAGCCTCAAAACATTTATTGGAACACCAGCGTGGTCGCCAGTTAAATCTCCAGGTTTCACTTCAGAATTCATAATATCAACAAGTAGAATTTATTTAATATTTACAATCTTTTTAGAATACTTAAACAAATTAATAATCACAACTGCTATAAAAAAATAAATTTGCTTTTTTCCAAAGCAAGGGAAACTTACTAGCAATTTCATTAACATTCCAGAAATTTTGTTTATTACATTTATATTTAGCTTAAGCTGTTATATCGCATTGTAGCTCTATAAGTGTTTCTTGCATATCTGTATCCAACTTCAGCAGCATCTATTCCAAATGGATCTACTAACAATTTTGGCACATCCATCTCTATTAAATCATTGAATTGGTATTGCATATCAATATGTAGTTGTTTCAAATTCTCGACATATACTATAATACCATCATCTTTCAACTCTGCATTAAGAGTAACTAATGATGGAAAATGTATCAGAACACATCGTCCAACATTGCTCCAAAATAATTAGAATTTTCCAAGAAAGGTAGTAATAGATTCTTTCGAAGAAATAAGACTGTTGTTTCTTCCTTGCAACTCCTTATTTAAGGAATTTAATTTTCCCAATATATATATATAAATATATATATATATATATATATATATATATATATATATATGAAAGATAAAATATATTACGTTTAACAGCAATAATTTCTTATCCAATCGAATTATTTCGTAAAAATGATACAATGCTATCCCAAAGTGTAACAAAACGGCGCAGGCAATTTCCTTTCCATAGCCATTTAACTTCTGTATGCATTACTAAAAGCTGAAAATGTTCATCATTTTCACTGCAAAGTTGTTGAAACAGGCGATCTTAAAGTGCATTTGATTTTATGTAGTTTACTGATTTTATTAAAATATCTAATGCATCATGCAAACGTCCGCCCATTTTTTTAAACTAAATGTTGGCGATGGACTATGCAATGAATACGAAACACTTCAGGAATAGAATTTTTAAATGAGCAATAAATCCTCTGTATTTACTCACCATAGCTGCAGCACCGCCCGTGCAGTGTTTCTTTCAGCCTAACGGTTTGGGGGGGGAACCTCGTTTTCTAGGGGGTGTACGAATTTCGTTGTTTTTTAATTGATTGTATGATTGGTATTACAACAATATAGTTAACCTTGATATACAATCAGCAAGTAAACACAAACACCAAAGGTAAAAGATTTATTAGTAACTAATGCACAATATTGTATTGACCCATAAAAGGGATGCAAATTCGTCTCTCCTTTTGTCTCTGCCAAATACGAAGAATTTCCCATGCTTCCTCATCAGAAAGTGTATCCTTTTCCTCGATGGAAATGAGCATAGAAGCTTCTAGATTCGAGAGAGAGTCGCTGTTTAAGTCGCGTTTCGATTCGGTTCATTGGACAGAAGGACCTCTCGACAGTAAGCGTACCCAAAGGACACAGGAAAATAATGGAAGCTAATATTGAAAGATTCGAAGTTTTTTGTAGTTGTTTCTGTATTTTACAACTCCTGAAAACTTATAAAGATCTCTTTTGGCTCACCATAAAGGTCAAGATAACGAAGACAAACTAACAGAGTAGTTCTTCCTCGCAGATCAGTCGCCTCATCTGTCATGACAGACAGATAGGGCACACCAATATTGAATGGTTTCAGTTGGTTTTTTAAAAAGACTCGCATGTGTTTTTGAAAGCAACAAGAAACTCACAAGGAATGTGTGGGACATATAAGTAGCATTTTGAGAACGGAGCTTTTGCCATTGCTTCATGCACCTACTATCATCTAGCTCAGTGCACAAATTCAGCAGTCTGCCATACTTTGTAGTGTGTGGTATTTCCTCCTTAACCAGCCAATATGATACCTTTAAATATTCTACTAGACGATCTTGGTTCTCTTGCATAACGGATTCACTTGTTATGTGCAATTGATTGAAAACAGTTCCATGAACTCCCCCTTACTTTTAAGCGTGTATGTATGCTGTTGTTTTGCTCCATTATTTGCATAATATGTCATTATATGAGTGTCATTACTTGAAAACATTCTGGTGTTTATTGCTAAATATGGCATATAATTGGAAATTTTGGGGGGGAGGAGTCTTAACATTTTTTGGGGTATGGAATGTTCCCCCGTACAGGGCTAGAAGAAACACTACATCCGTGACACAAGCAATAATATTTTTTAAAGGAATATTATTTTCCATAAAATAATTTTTGACTACTTCAAATATTGTTTCGCCTTTAGTATCCGTCTTGAGTTTTTGTGCAAAAAGCATTTCCTCACAAAGTTGATTATCATTTAAAAATCGAACATATGCCATCTTTTATTTCAAAAATTAACAATTGTATTTGAAAAAGTTTTGTGGTCTCATAAAGAAGTTTCCGTGGCCCCTCAATTTAACTTTTTTTCCATAGCCCCCTTAAAATACGTTGTGGCCCTCTGGGGGGCATATGACTCCCGTTTAGAAACCCTGATTTAAAGAATTCTTTTATTTTTTAGTAAAACATTTCTAAAAGATTTGAAATAGAATTTTCAACTGCTATTAGAGTAAATCATAAAAATCGGAAATAAGCCGAGCTAAGACCATGATCTATCTATAATATGAAAAATGGAACCAAGGCCAAAACCTAAGGGACTGGCTTAACACCTGTTTTGTCAGGATATCTTGAAAGTATTAGGAAACCAGAATAGATATTCTAAATCATTTCTTAAAATATTAACAAATCCTGTTTTGCCAGATCGTTTTTGACTTTAAAATATTGAGCTGTTTTTTAGTGTCATGGTTCATGGTAACAGAATGAGTTACGTAGCTATGTAGTTGTGATAAACTGGTTTTGTCGGGGCGAAAGATTGAGGGAAGTACCTTATTTTCATGGTATGGAACCTTTGTGGGAAAATCATTACTCGAATGGTAAGCAGATATATTGAATATCGTTAATATTTTATTCAAAGACGTTTTCATAACCGATATGCAACAAATCATAAAAAATACTTCGCGTACAACAACGGTTTCTACATCTGCTATTTTATTAGCGTTGATAATTTCAATTGGAAAGTCATAGTCACAAAAATACGGAGAAAAATTCAAACTGAGGTCTTGTGACAGGATCAAAATTTTGTTAAGAAATTCAAAATAATCCAGCAAAATGTCATGAGGCAAATATTCGTTTTTCAATTTTTCCACGAAATATTTACTTTCTTCCATTGAACTGTCAATATGCAATATCAACATATTCTCAGCGCAATAAAGCTTTAAAAAGTTTTAAATGACTTTCTATTCCCATTCTTTTTCCAGTGATTAATAAACAACTACTGTAACATAGATTGATTATCATTTGATTTTCAAAGTCCAAAGTCATTTTAGAAGATCAATGACCACCGACTTTTTTAAAATGTTAGCACAAAACACAAACAAAAAATTCTTTAATTGTCAATCACGAAAAATGAAAAAATTCATAGTTCGGAAAATCGCATCATAATCACAAAGTTACAACTTTCACCCGAAATAAACAATCATTCAAACAAAAATCAGGAAAATTAAGAAATAATTTTTATTTTTTGATCAGCTAGCGACTCTGATTGGCCAGCCAATCACGCAGTTTTGCGTATTTATTATTCAAATAATAATATTTTTTTTAATTTAAATTATTATTTACGTGATTTCTTTTCTTTTTTACTTTTTAAAACACAGTACAACACAATCAAATAAAGACGAATCACAAGAATATTTCGTGAAACAATGTTTGTAAAATAAAAAAAACCTAACTTTGGAACGTAACGAAATTGTTACAGTTGACAAGAGATGGTTAGTAACATGTTTCCGGACAAAATAATTTATTACTAACTCGTTAATATATGGAAATATATTATAAAATGACTAATTTTCATACATAATAGGAATAAAGGCAAAAAATGACCATTGAAACGCAAGGCCAAACTTATAAGACACGTATTAAGAAACGAAAACATTTAACTTTTATACTTCGCTAAATTATCTGTATCAGTTCATTACAGAACGACCATATTCATTAAAAATTCGTTAAATAGACATGAAATAACAATTATTTAAAATTTATTTATATTTAATATGGTTCATTATTAACTATTAAAAATCGAGGATGATTATCACAATCATTAAAATGGTATTTCTTTATATTTATAACGACCTTAATTGACCATTGAAAACCGGTGCAACACATCAGTCAGATTAATCAAACACAAAGATCTCGCTAATTCAACTACATCTGATATAATAAAAAGTATATGAATGTGAACCTAAATCAATCGATAAAATCAAGGATACCAACAGGCACTGCTTGAACCAACCAATAAAATCTTCATTGAAAATTAAACACGTGATAAATATTTCGATAAAATACGAAGACATCAAAATGAAACAAAAACTATCAAATAAATGTTAATTTTTAATTTTCCCGACAGGACTTAATAATCTAATAAAATGATAAATATAAGTTAAGTTAATAATAATTTTACAATACTAAAAAAATCGAATTTTCAAGAATAAAAAACGTAATTCAGTTAACTGCCGGATTATATTTTTTATATAAAAAATAAATCGTTTTTTACAGTATTTGAGTTGGGTCTTCTAAAAACCTCTTTAATTTAAACCAACATCACAAAAAAAATTCAAAACTCTGAAATTTATTGTTTCGTGAAAAAAATTATGATACAAATAAATTCTGAGATTAGTAGGGTAAAAGTAATAAAAGTAATACTTATTCTTCTGCAAAAAAGATCTCAGTATTTGATACAGACCCTCTTAAAATGTACACTTGTGGTAATTGTATAAGATTATCAAGTCCAATAAACTTGTTAGAAATAAATATTCGTTTATTTGTTTAATGAAAATTTGTCAAAAAATACTTATTATATGGCTAAGTACAGCTTGATGTTTTCATCCATTAAAATTTTTAAATGTTATTGATATTATTTCTAATTGAAATTCATTATATTTTAATTAATATTTCTACTCGTGCATTTGTATTGAGCGATTGCGATGACTTGAACACTTAATTACATAAGGTACAGCTTAGAGTTAGGTATTCTCAATCATCCGTGATGTTCAGAGACTTGTTCAGGAGACGTCATATAATATATAATATATTTAACAAAAATTATGATATTAAGTTGAGAAATAAGAAACAGTACTGAAATTTTCCTTAAAATAGAAGTTAAAAGATTTGGATTTAATCAGACATGAAAGGAAATCATGAACAAGATTTCCTTTTTTAAACACATGATTTATTTATCAAATATTATTTTATAATAAGCTGTAATTTAAACATAACTAAAAATGTGATTAAAAAATATTTTTCCGGTTATGATTATTTCTTTTTTACACATGTAAATGTAAACATTAATCTAAAAATAATAATTATGTATTATACACACAAATATAAAAAAGTGTACTTATTACAATAATGTCTAAAAATCAATAACTAAGTATTTAATAAATAATTCCTTTAAGTTAGAAAAATAAAATATTATTTTTATTTTAATGATTAAAAACACAAATTATAATATAATAATAAAAAAATTATTACCAAACGAATTTTTATAATGCTTATAATTATTTTAAGTAGTAAAGAATTGTTTTTTCTCATTTTACAATAATAATTAATTTACTATAATTTATATTTAACAAAAAAATAATACTAAAAATTTTCAAAACATAAAGAACATTGTGGTAATTTTTTATATGCTATCAAATATACAACATAGTTTTTACATAATAATTAAACTTCATTTATTTAAAAGAGCATTGGTTAGACTAGGTTATATAATATTTTGTCTCATGAACTTGAGAATTAAGATGAGTAAAAAAGATATCCATTGTCTCTTCACCTCTCTTGTCTATAACTATTAACAGGTGATTCCGATACTTTCGTTCCACGGATAACATTATACATTTATTATCTAGGTTGCGGACCGTACGGGCACGGGCTGAATTTAAGGGCATCGGACACGATAGCACGGGCTCGGATTTTATTGATTGTTATATAATATACATGAAATAATACATTTTATATAATATATTATTACATTAAAAAACAAATAAAGGAAGACAAATTTTTATTAATCACTTAAAGATTTATAATCATTTTCGAAAAAATTTTCATCAGCATCATCGTCTTTAAAAGTTTTATAAGGATGATTAAATCGAATGAAGAGCATATCTTCAACAATATCTTCCTTTAGACTGGCTCTTAAACATGTGTGAATCCTTTTGTGAATATTGAAATTTCGTTCCACAGAAGCTTCGCTTACAGCAATTCCTCGAATCTTGTATTTCATTAATTGAATTAATTGATCTGGAACTTTAGAAATTGGATTAAAATCAATTTCAGCAACATATCTTTCAAATTCAGGAATTTTCATACTCTCCATCCATTTTGAAAGGATTTCAAAGTCTTGGTTAGACAAAGTATACTCCTTTTCAAGAAATAGATGTAATTTAACAATGGGATTGAAAATTAAATGCTTTCTTTTCCTTATAATATTGCAGATTGAGTCTCTTTCAGATTCATATAATTTAAGCGTGGTTTCTTCAAAGCATCGATGTAAGGATAACCAATCGGTTTTATCAATTTGGGCGAAATTCAAACAGATTATTCACGGTTGTAAAGCGACAAAAACATTATAAATTGTTTCAAATTGAACGCTTTCCTAACGATTTTCAGATAAAAGGATTTTAAGAAGCTCTTTCAGACGATCAAAAGTACTATTACAACGAGTTTCGGCAAATCTTTGAATTTTTTTATCTTCAATATATTTTTTCAAAATGTTTAGTGCATTTTTCAATAAGATAATCTCTTTGAACAAATCTTTGATAATAATATTTATAGAATGAGCGGTGCATCTCAATGGTAGAACTGAAGGCCTTTTAGAAGAAACTACATTCGTAGCAGCAATCATATTTTTGGCATTATCGGTAATGCACGAAATTACAACAAATTCCAAAGCTTGTAAAATAAAATTGTAAATTGAACCCGCAGGCAAGACAAAGCTAATAAGAAAAACAGGTGTATTTGGATTGTCTACAAAAAATAAAATAATTGAAAGATGCTTTTCATGGGAAATAGAATTTTTCCATCCATCAGTGACCAACGACGCCAATTTTCCACGTCATTTCAAAAAATTCCTTTTTCAGATTTATGGCAATTTTCGTTATTTCATTTCGAACAACATCACGCGAAATTAGGGAAGTTTAATTCTTTAACTATGATAGGATCTTCAAAAAATTGCAAAGGCAAAACATGTTTGGAACAGCATAAAGTTAAGATAGCTTTAGAGGTAGATGATAACGAGACAAACGATTCTTTATCAATCTTTGAAAAGTTGAAATTGAGAAGTGACCATTGACTAATGAACTTCTCATTTTTGTTTTTTTCTTTTTCTTCAAATAATTTGTTATGAAAACTTGAAAGGTGTCTCTTGAGAGAATTTGTGCCCGATTTTTGCTGATCGTACGAAAATTCTGCAAGGCAATATTTACATATTGCTTTACTTTTTGCTTGCTCAAGGTGGTAAAAATGGGCGTAAGTTGAGCCTGCAGTTACTGATTCTATAAGCTCAGTGTCTGAAAAATTTCTTTTGAAATTGTTAGACATCACTTCTGTATTGAATATATCGAAGATAATCTTTGAAAAAATTAAGATAATTTTATAAAAAAAATTTCTTCAATAAAATTTACTTAATTTGTGTGTTAAAATTTTTATTTTAGAGTTTTAGTTATTTTGATAAAAGAATATTTAAACAAATATAAAAGATTAATTTTATTAGATTGTTATTATTAACGACATTTAAAAAACGTTTGGTTAAAAATAAATGGTAAAAAAACACATTAATTGATAAAAATCAAATATTAATTATATTAGAATTTTAAAATTAACTAATTTGTCAGATATTTAGCAAGGTCAATTCCCTTACGGGCACGGGTATCAAATTACGGGCACGGACGGACAAAATGTTACGGGCAAAGGGCACGTGCAGGGTACGGGCGGAACCCTAGTTTTTTATTTTACCTCAATTTATATAAAATTGTAAATAAATGTCACAGACAAAAATTACAAAATAAAAACAGATTTTAAAATACAAAAACGATCATTTTACTCCAATAATGTTTTGTAATATCATTTAAATTTTAATTTTAATAATTACTGATTTAAGATATTCTTCTACCAAAAATTTTCTAACCAAATCAAAAAAGTACTGTATATCACATGGTATAATATGTACTTTTGTCAGCTATTTTATCTAACTTAGTATCGTATTACATAAAAAAACAAAAATAACGATAAAAAATAATTTGTAAAAATTGTATTATTAATATTTAATTTAACTTGAATTTAAAAAAATGATTCCTTCAAATAAAAAGAAATGTGGTTATAATTTTTAACTATCATTTAAGTCAGAAGTGATAAAACACCCACCATCTTCAAATAGCTTCATAACTATCAAAGCACCATGACAGATGAAGGTATAAAATAATTGGATGTCCACAAGATGTGCCAATTCACAAAACCGAATTATTATTATTTGATCAATGGAATTATTTAAACCAGATCATTTTAAGAAAGAGGATTTCGAAATTGAAAAAGTTCAATACACTACTGGAGGGAAGTTTGTACCAATATTATTATTTAAAAAGCATAACTTATTGATGGTGACAACCAAACAGTTGAAGTTTACGAAAATATTTTTACGTACTAATTCTTTTCATCTTCCACAGCATTGGATTTTTATGAATTGTATAGAGAAACTAGGTTAGACTTAATGTTATTTGAGGGAGACAGACCAGTCTCAATAAAATTACAATACCGAAGTGAGACCTAGTCTTAACCACCTAACCGTTAATCATTTCATCATTTAGTGAATTCAACAATTGGAGCATATAAAAAAGAAAAGAACTAATTTATGCATGAATTATATTGGCGAAAACCATATAAAGAAATAAAAGCATTTATGATTGTGCGGAATATTGCATAATTTTAATTTTGGAGTAAATTAACAGAAGATTACCATTTATTTCTTTTAGAATGACCTATAATCCAAAAAGATTATTTACAATTTCTCTGTATCTGTTAGAGTTACAAAGTAATGCAACTTTTACGAATATAAACGAGAAAAGAATGAACTCCTCAAACATGCAAGTAATAATCCACATTTTAAGTGTCAACATAAAAATTATAGTTTTTATCAGTATCATCACCGTTACTTTTACGAAGTAGGATTTTTATAATAAACTTAAAAAGATTTCATTATAATTTGTATTCCAAAGTTTTTCTGCATATTCTTAATTGAATATAAAAATTTTAATTCTAATTAGTTTTCTTATTAGTATAAAACTTCGTCAAATATCACTTATGTGTTGCTCTTGGAAAAGTAATGTATACGGCACCGATTATGTTTGTCAGTTTTTGTAACACTAGAAAACTTAATGGTCACTTACAGAAATAGTAAGTCAGCTATAACTTGACTTACTATACCAAAAACCGGTTTCAATTTTTTAAATCCGGCCGGAGTTGGAACCCATCCCTGTTTCACAAAAAAATTAAAAAGTTGAACATTTAAGCCAAAGGGTTATTAAATAGAATACGAGATACGAAATAAAACGATGGTAGAAAACATGTTACAATTATAATAATTATTATTGGCGTATTTTTGAATATTTCGAAAGCAGATTATCGAAAAAATCAATTTATTATGCTAACTCAAACTTCTTAAATAATTACATTAAAATAAATAATTACTTTAAATAATACATCTAAATAATTCGAGAGCAAAATGTAAATTAAAATTTAAAAAGATTAGTTTTTCTGCATTTTATGGAAGAAGTCAAGATCGATGATAGTTTATCCAGTTGTACTAAAGACTCTTTCAGGTGGAACGCTTTTAGAATGGGATGAAAGGTAAAAGAGTTCCATAAATACCATTGCAGAACCCCTGTAATGGAAAGGATCTTCTTCGTACGGAAGAAGGCCTACAGCTAATTTAAGTGGATAACTGTCTCCACAATTGATGCTGACACTTGGCTATCAGCTGAATTGACAGAGAGAATTTCATTTGAAGAGGCTTATGGACTATGATCAGAGATGCAATGTTTTCTGTTATCTGGCTTTTTATAACTATTTATTGATTATGGTTGCAATGATTGGGAGTTTTGCTCAAAGGCGAGGTATAAACTTGATTTAGTATTACTCTCTGTACTTTTTATTGTGATTTAATTTAATTTATCCGCACCATGAATTGTGAACTCTTCAAAGAGCCCAAACAGCGATTCAATAACTCAAGAAGTCTAACCTTTGTTATTTTCACAATAGTACCATTTTCAACATTTCCTAAGATCACATAGATTGCTTTTCCTGATGGAATGACTAATGAAATGGATGTGCTTGTATTAAAAATTATACGAATAATCTACGAAAATTGTGTTAAGAGATGAAACACTCATCAATCGCACCCTTATTGAAATAATAACAAATCGAAATATTAATAAAAATTCCGTCTCTGCACAATAGTGTAACTAACGTCTTTTTCGCATTAAATCAATTCAAAATGACATTCAAATTACTATACGGTGTCGATTCTATAATGTCGAATAATTATTATTAAGTCAATAAAGTAATTTTTATTTCAAATAAACATACATAAAATAAAAAATTAGGTGCTAAACATGCTTTTTTTATTATGGGAGCAACTTTTGTTAGGTTTATTAGGTCAATTTTCTCTATTAGTCTATTCAAACTAGTTATTCGGATTACTCAATTTCTGACTAAACCGAACGTTTTTTGTGCATTTTGAGTGTTCGGAATCCGAACTTCGGATTAACAGGAGCCGAATGTATTATTAACATTGAAATAAGCTCTCTTGCGACCCTTAGTACAAATTATAAATTCATGATATACATCTCCCTTATCTACATTCTCTTTCCTCTCACTATAGTCGTAACACTGAAACCTAGTGCAGACACACAACACAGTATACTTAATGCGCTACAAACACATCATTTAAAAGACAGGAAACAACATCCAAAAATTTTATTCACATAATCAAATCGTCACATGTTTCTAACTGCATCTGTAAACACATCATTTTTGAGTTTTCATTTTAACACCACTTGTTCATAACAAGCACATTATATATGACACTTTCTAATTTTTGTAAACATTAAGCAAAAAACCGGCATCAAAAACGGTAGAATTTTACTTGAGTAGAAAAAAATAGCCTGATAACTGGTTTTCTGGAGCCAGGGCCGAAAAACGGTACATCCCTAACTAAAGAAGAATATTTAAACATCTATTTTTGAGTTTGCTCTTGCTTCTAAATGATGTCTAAATAAAGAAATTAGAAACGTCAAGTATTTATAAACTGAATTTTTCGTTGAAAATTTTTCACTATTGGGATTACGTTCACACTCTCATAGAAAGAGTTATCTGTTTACATTACAGTAGCGTTCGAAACAGATTTGGAGGATGTATTCTAAAACAAGTTAAAACCGAGACCATCATAAATTGTTCGAATCTTTCTTGAGTGTCTTCCAAGATTAGATGTTCTTTAGATTTTTAGCATTGCAGGAAATACAATACACTATTTATTGGCTTCTTTTCGATTATATATTATTCACACTAACAGTAATAAAATTCAGCTACTATTGAATTAAACTTTTTTTGTAAATTTTTTTCTAGACACCAATAATGCAACCATACCTCTGTTATCCGACTACCTCGGTTTTATAAAAATGCAACAGATAGAGAGTTAAAACGAATTGAAGACATTACAATTTCGGTTTAAAATGCAACTCTTGGTTGCTACTATTTACAAGTAAACTTATCGTCATTTTTGATATAGATTTTCGTAAGTGAAAAATAAAACTGCCTTTAAATTACCTAAATATGTTACGTTGAAGATATAGACAGAAATTTATGATAAAAAAAGATTCACATATAAATAAAAGTTTCTCAATAACGTTAAAATTGTATCAGTATTAAATCAGTTAAACATGCTTAAATTTCCTTATGTTCTGGATGTGTTGCGTTAAGGGTTTTCCCTAATTATTTTCGCATATTTTGTGTTGCAATGGGAGCTTGATTAATAGAATCCGGAACAGTATGGATTGAATCAATAAAATTAATTTCACCAAGTTCATCATTGTTGATAATTTCTGCAACACTGTTTTTAAGTTATAGAAGTGCAAATAATGATAATAATAATTGATAACTAATGGTATCGGAAATAGTTGTAGGGCAGTTGATTTGGTGAAAATGATTCAGTATGTAAGGAAAAAGGTTAATCGAAATGATAATGTTTTTGTTAGTGAGTTTGGTATTACTGAGGAAATGCTTAAAACGTTTCGAAATACAACGCTTTACCAGTACGGACCGAATAATTATAGGGAATTACCGCAGTATAATGAAATAATAAACTTGTTTGCAGATGATATTAAAAATGAATTATATAATAATATAATTTGGAGTATTGATGGAACCTTTGCTGTTAGTCCTTCGAAGAAAGGTCGTGCTTTCAAAAAATCCTTATGTTGACGAATGGTGAAACCATTAGGAAAAAAAGAAATATGTGGTTTTTAACGAAAAATTAATAGCTTTTCTAATAGACCGAGCCAAAAGATCTCCAGAAACATATTTTGGAATTGGCTGGTTTTATTTATTATTAATAAATATTTTTCGGTGTTTTAACGCGTCACGAAATTTACTTATATAGTGCAATTAATGATTATGTAACCGATACGTAATCAGTACATCATTTAAAAACTCTCAACAAAGTTGTAGAGAATGCAGTTTGAACGTTAATTTTAGGATCCAAAGATCTTATATATAACGCTTCACATGTCACTCTCTCCCAATAATTTTTAAATTGAGAGCACAGAATTTTAAAATAATGTGAATGTATATCTCCTTTACAATGTCTTATGTGACCTGCAATTTTAATTACACCTTCATTACGACTGTGTTACTGGATTCTCTTACAGAGATGACGTGAAGTCTCTCCAATGTATGTGGCGTTACACCCATTACATGTATATTGGTAAATGATATCCGAACACAATCCCAATGGCGTTGGAGATTTATTGCCGAACATGCTTTCAATTTTCTGGGTCCGGGATATTACTTTTAAACTTATTTCATTATCTAACGCTTTCAAAATAGAATTTTTAAATATTTTAAACCCTTTGAATATGGTACAGATAACAAATAACCAATTTCCAAACTTTTATCATTATTGTTGCAAGATTGCTCTTGACCTTGAATATCTAAAATTTTAGCATTATTTTTTTGTCAATTAATTTAATAATAGTTTCCTTTGTTATATATAAGATGTTTGGATCCTAAAATTAATGTTCAAACTGCATTCTCTACAACTTTGTTGAGAGTTTTTAAATGATGTACTGATTACGTATTGATCACACAATCATTAACTGCACTATATAAGTAAATTTCGCTTGAAAAATCATTTGTTCTGACGATGACGGTAAACCGTCGAAATTAATGAACTTTGATTGGCGTAAGAATTTTTTATTATTACATTTACTTTTTTTGCGTAATATAAACCACTTATAATTAATAAGTAGATCTCTTTCTATTAATACTGTTCATTAACTCAGATTTGACCGTTTTTTTTTACAATTCTGCGACCTTAGAAAGTTTTTTTTTATCAAATTTTTACATAATCATTTATTGTCATCGAGAATGAGTAAGTGTACAAAGATTGGAGAAAATTTATTGAATAAAAAGCCTTCAAAAACAGGTTTCCAAATTCCATGGATATATATATATATATATATATATATATATATATATATACAGTGCCTTCCAAAAGTCTGTTCGCACCCATTGAAATTTTGATTTATGCTATTTATTAAATTTTTTAATTTGTTTAAATGCTTTAATTTAAATAATTTTAGTTAATTTAAAATTGAAATATCAAGACCACCTTTTTTAAGATGAATTAATTAAATGTCTCTTTTAGATTCAATATCAACTCGAAATATAGATATAAGGTTTAGGATTATTATTGTAGAATTAATGAACTAGGGTCATTCAACGGCTCGGATACAAGAAATTATGAAGGTTAGACATGGTATTATTGTTTCAAAGCGGGGCATTCAAAAAATTGTACATAAGTTCAAGACATTAGGTACATATGAAGATAAAAAACGTAGTGGACGACCTTCAAAATTACCAAAACGTTCTGAAAGAATTATTCGCCGTATATGCTTGAAAAATAGGCGCATGTCGATAAGTAAAATAACAGGAGCTTTCAATGCAGTTGGAATGATACATGAATCACGAAGTACAGTGAGTAGAATTTTGATAAAGTACGGCTTAAAAAGTCATTATGTTGTTTGCAAGCCTTTATTGAATGGAAAGCAACGAAAAAGAAGAGTTGAATGGGCTCGGGATAAACAAAATTGGGACATCGATAAGTGGTCGAATGTAGTTTTTAGCGATGAATCTATGTT